>JAKVIS010002982.1:0-19529 GCA_033119425.1 Bufotes viridis | reverse complement strand
TTACACCTCACACTATCCCATGTCCTGCAGACCAGCCGGCTGCTACACTGTGCCTGTTCTGGGTATTACACAGGCTTGCTGGTGCCGGCCTAGTGTAAATCTAGTGAGTAATCCCCAGTGTCTGGATGGTGCACTCACCAGTTCACTGTGAGACGTAGCTGCTGGGCTGCAGGCTTCAACAGGAGACAGATCACAGGAGCTTCTGCCGGCAGGTGAAGACAGGGGCGGAGCCAGTGCTCTAGGGACAGCAGACTCCATATGACCAGTCCAGGCCTGGTATGGGGTAACTGGAAGCAGTGCCGGGAGCCTAGACCTGACACCAGCCGGAACAGAGCACACAAGGCAAGGAGCGCTGCTTCAGTCAGGAGCAGACATGTCATGCCTGCTCTTCTATTCCTGTCTGAAACAGACAGGAATAAAAGAGCTCGGAGTCATCTCAAAGGATTCACCCCATGGTTACAGCGGCCCTGGGAAGAAGTGTAGCAGCTACATGTTGAGTCCCTCATCACTCTCCAATCCCTCGCTCCTTCTGGCCAGCTGTTAGCGCAGCAGTAGTGCTGCCTTCATTTACATGTACATTTTTATAAGTAATGAGTGCTGGGCGTTATGGGCCCCTTAAATCCGACTTTGGCGACCCAAACGCCCCCATTAATCTGCCATTGGCAGTGGCCAGCGGGGCTCAAGAGGCAGCTGCCTTGGGCCCCCTGGGAGCAACTGGGCCTGGGGCAGCTGCCCCTTTTGCCCTGCGTTAAAGACGGCCCTGTCTGTCTGTAGCAGTGCTGTAGAGCTGCAATGTCTGTATAGATGAGCTGTATCCGTGTAATGTCTGTGTAGTTGAGCTGTATCCGTGTAATGTCTGTGTAGTTGAGCCGTATTCGTGTAATGTCTGTGTAATTGAGCCGTATTCGTGTAATGTCTGTGTAGTTGAGCTGTATCCGTGTAATGTCTGTGTAGTTGAGCTGTATGTGCGTACAACCAAGCTGTTTATGTGTAATATGCCTCTGAAGAGCTGTATCAGTGTGTGCAGCAGAGCTGTGTATGTGTAATGTTCAGTTACTACAGCTGAGTCTCTGTCATGTCCATGTAGCAGAGCCGGCGATGTAATCTGCTGGTATCGGGGCTCGGTGTGTGCTCAGGAGATGTTTAGGGGTAACTCTATCCCTTTTATCCATATCAGTTATTAGATGTAAGCGATATCTTATGTCGGGGCAGATGTAGGATTTCCACTGTGGGGGGGGGGGGGGGGGATTACAATTATCTTCTGTTATTTTTTAGTTTTAATTTGTTTAATTTGTAGGTGATTTGAGCTTGTCTGCTGCTCCATTCCAAAGGGGGAACATGGGCCCCGTTCTCATGATTGGCAGGGGCCCCTAGTGATCCAATCCCTACAATTAGTGGATCTGAGATAAGTTCTCTTCCTGGAAAGCCCCGCCCCCTTTAATAGCCCTTCTTCGCTTCATTTCAAAGATGAGATTTTAGTTGGCGTAGATTATAAAAAACACAGAAACAAACACTTGAGATTCGTTTCGGGTCCGATTCGCTCAATTTCTGAAAAAGTTTGGTTCAGACACAAATTGATTCAGGCGAAACCGACGTTGTTCCAATTACCCTAAAAGTTGGTATTTGACCCCCTCCAGCCTCCTAGGAGTCATCATTTTTAGGAAAAATTGTCTATTTTCATAGATTTTTTTTTTTTTCTTCCCCCCCAAGTTCTGGACCCAATGACGGCAATAGTAACTGATGTCTGACTGACACTGACACACATAGCGGTGGGAAAGCGCGTTATCGTACAGAGGGGTTAATATCACACCGCACCGGTACATGTGTTCTGCTTTATCATTCTTCAAAGCTTCCAAAAATTTTCCTTTATCGGAGTCAGAAGATGATTAAACACACGGTGTTATGGGGAAAAAAATATTAAAAAGTGGCTTGGCTGACCAAGTGTCCAAAAATGGTGCCTGGACAGGGTGGGAATGCCGCCTGCACGAAAAAAACACAGAAGAACAAGGGGCTTGTTGCGAATGAGACAAAAAAAATTCTCCTTTGTAACTGGGAGCAGCAGCAGCGCAGTGCAGTGTGGATGTGGAGAGGGGACGGTACTGATAAAGGGGCAGCAGCAGTGCGGTGTGGATGTGGGAAGGGGACGGTACTGATAAAGGGGCAGCAGCAGTGCGGTGTGGATGTGGGAAGGGGACGGTACTGATAAAGGGGCAGCAGCAGTGCGGTGTGGATGTGGGAAGGGGACGGTACTGATAAAGGGGCAGCAGCAGTGCGGTGTGGCTGTGGAGAGGGGACGGTACTGATAAAGGGGCAGCAGCAGTGCGGTGTGGATGTGGGAAGGGGACGGTACTGATAAAGGGGCAGCAGCAGTGCGGTGTGGCTGTGGAGAGGGGACGGTACTGATAAAATTGCAGCAGCAGCAGTGCGGTGTGGATGTGGAGAGGGGGCAGTACTGATAAAGGGGCAGCAGCAGTGCGGTGCGGATGTGGAGAGGGGGCGGTACTGATAAAGGGGCAGCAGCAGTGCGGTGCGGATGTGGAGAGGGGGCGGTACTGATAAAGGGGCAGCAGCAGTGCGGTGTGGATGTAGAGAGGGGGCGGTACTGATAAAGGGGCAGCAGCAGTGAGGTGTGGATGTGGAGAGGGGGCGGTACTGATAAAGGGACAGCAGCAGTGCGGTGCGGATGTGGGAAGGGAGCGGTACTGATAAAGGGGCAGCAGCAGTGCAGTGTGGATGTGGAGAGGGGGCGGTACTGATAAAGGGGCAGCAGCAGTGCGGTGTGGAGAGGGGGCGGTACTGATAAAGGGGCAGCAGCAGTGCGGGCTGGATGTGGAGAGGGGGCGGTACTGATAAAGGGGCAGCAGCAGTGCGGTGTGGATAGGGGGCGGTACTGATAAAGGGGCAGCAGCAGTGCGGTGTGGATAGGGGGCGGTACTGATAAAGGGGTAGCAGCGGTGCGGATGTGGGAAGGGGGCGGTACTGATAAAGGGGCAGCAGTGCGGTGTGGATGTGGAGAGGGGGCGGTACTGATAAAGGGGCAGCAGTGCGGTGTGAATGTGGAGAGGGGGCGGTACTGATAAAGGGGCAGCAGCAGTGCGGTGGGGATGTGGGAAGGGGGCGGTACTGATGAAGGGGCAGCAGCAGGAGCGGTACAGCATGGAGCATACAAGGCTGTCTATGGGGAGTAGTAATAGTGGTGGGGATAGTAGTGACAGTGGCGGCAGATGCTTTATGTTAATGGTGGTGGTAGTAGTAACATAGTACATAAGGCCGAAAAAAGACATCTGTCCATCCAGTTCGGCCTGTCATCCTGCTAGTTGATCCAGAGGAAAGAAGTACTCCCTGGATCAACGACCCCTCACTAGTAGCTGTAGCCTGTAATATTATTACACTCCAGAAATACATCCAGGCCCCTCTTGAATTCCTTTATTGTACTCACCATCACCACCTCCTCAGGCAGAGAGTTCCATAATCTCACTGCTCTTACTGTAAAGAATCCTCTTCTATGTTTGTGTAGAAACCTTCTTTCCTCCAGACGCAGAGGATGTCCCCTCGTCACAGTCACAATCCTGGGGATAAATAGATGATGGGAGAGATCTCTGTACTGACCCCTGATATATTTATACATAGTTATTAGATCTCCCCTCAGTCGTCTTTTTTCTAAAGTGAATAACCCTAATTTTGATTAGTAGTGGTGGGGGTAGTAGTGACAGTGGCGGCAGATGCTTTGTGTTAATGGTAGTGGTAATAGTGTTGGGGGTAGTAGTGACAGTGGCGGCAGATGCTTTGTGTTAGTGGTGGTGGTAGTAGTGATAGAGGCAGCAGATGCTTTGTGTTAATGGTGGGGGTAGTAGTGATAGTGGTGGAAGATGCTTTGTGTTAATGGTGGTGGTAGTAGTAGTAGTGGTGGGGGTAGTAGTGATAGTGGTGGGAGATGCTTTGCGTTAATGGTGGTGGTAGTAGTAGTAGTGGTGGGAGTAGTAGTGATAGTGGCGGAAGATGCTTTGCATTAATGGTGGTGGTGGGAGTAGTAGTGATAGTGGCGGAAGATGCTTTGCGTTAATGGTGGTGGTGGTAGTAGTAGTAGTGACATTGGTGGTAGTAGTGACAGTGGTGGCAGATGCTTTGTGTTAATGGTGGTGGTAGTAGTGGTGGGGGTAGTAGTCACAGTGGCGGCAGATGCTTTGTTAATGGTGGTGGTAGTAGTGGTTGGGGTAGTAGTGACAGTGGCGGCAGATGCTTTGTGTTAATGGTGGTGGTAGTAGTGGTGGGTGTAGTAGTGATAGTGGCGGCAGATGCTTTGTTAATGGTGGTGGTAGTAGTAGTAGTGGTGGGGGTAGTAGTAATAGTGGCAGCAGATGCTTTGGTTAATGGTGGTGGTAGTAGTAGATCTATTCATCAGAATCAGCCAGAAGATGGTGAAAATCCCCCTGAATCCAGGTTTGGCTCATTTTGACAAAAGTGATGTTTTGTACACCGGCGGAGGACAACTTGGTCCATTTGGGGGTGTCATCATGTCCCCCGCAGTGCTGAAAACCCTCTCTGAGATAACACTTTAGGCTGGACAGGAAAGCAGATAGAGAGCGCGCTGTGCCAGTTCGGGCCACTGTCCCAGTCTGCCTGCCCAGAAGAAATCTATGGGTCAGGGAGCTGGGCATACGACAGAGGCCGGCCATAGTTCAGGTAGATGTGAACCTGTCACGGTCCCTCCTGTGAGAGAGGAGAGAAGATCGGATAGACGTGCTGCACGTGAGGCTATCTGACAGGTCTCTCTGTTTTCCTCTATGTATGTTGTTGTTTGGCAGGATCTCACCTCTCCTCCGGTGCCGCTCGTTATCAGTGATGAGGCTCTATTTAGATCTGCCTCACACTGCTGTCCATGCGGTTGATAGTTTCTGCTTGGAGTTGCTAGAGCTTGGTTGTCTCGGATCTCCTGCTTCTCCATACATCTCTAAGCTAAGTACTTGTTGCCTCTGTTGTTTGTTATTCTCTGGTGTGTGTTGTTTCTAGGCCTCAGGGAGATGCGGGTTCCTTCATCAGTGCGCCGATTTGACTTGGGGCCAAACCCAGAGGGTGGAGATTCAGCGAGCCCCGTTCTTCACAGAGCTCCAGATGGTGGAGATGAACTTAGCTGAGGGCTTATTGGTCGCACCTCCAGGATGCTCCCGGTGCACTTGGCCACTTACCTGCAGAGACTAATGCTGGTGCAAGCAGCAGCAGTACAGAAACACGAGACAGACTGGAACCCAGGTACACAAACAGGAACCCACACACAATCACATGACACTGTTCAGATAGGACATAATGGGAACCAGAAAATAAGACAGATACCTGGACCCCATGCAGAATGGATGCATGACAGTCACAGGCAGAGCTGCACAGACAGGAAGACAAGCAGATGCCTGGACCCAATGCGGAACAGATGTGTGGCGGTCACAGGCAGAGCTGTATACATAGACTAGATATCCTCCCTCCGGAGAACCCAGGAGTAGAGATGAGCGAACACCTGGATGTTCGGGTTCGAGAAGTTCGGCCGAACTTACCGAACCCCATTGAAGTCAATGGGGACCCGAACTTTTAGGCACTAAAAAGGCTGTAAAATAGTCCAGGAAAGGGCTAGAGGGCTGCAAAAGGCAGCAAAATGTAGGTAAATCCCCTGCAAACAAATGTGGATAGGGAAATGAATTAAAATAAAATAAAATAAATAAAAATTAACCAATATCAATTGGAGAGAGGTCCCACAGCAAGGAATCATGCGTCATATCACCCACCACTGGAGAAGGCCACTCTCATTTATTTCGGACCAGCACCCAGACAGAGGATACAGGTCCCACAGCAAGGAATCATGCGTCATATCAACCACCACCGGAGAAGGCCACTCTCATTTATTTCGGCCCAGCACCCAGACAGAGGAGAGAGGTCCCACAGAAAGGAATCATGCCTCATATCAACCACCAACGGAGAAGGCCACTCTCATTTATTTCGGACCAGCACCCAGACAGAGGATACAGGTCCCACATCAAGGAATCATGCCTCATATCAACCACCAACGGAGAAGGCCACTCTCATTTATTTCGGCCCAGCACCCAGACTGAGGAGAGAGGTCCCACAGCAAGGAATCATGCCTCATATCAACCACCAACGGAGAAGGCCACTCTCATTTATTTCGGCCCAGCACCCAGACAGAGAAGAGAGGTCCCACAGCAAGGAATCATGCCTCATATCAACCACCACCGGAGAAGGCCACTCTCATTTATTTTGGACCAGCACCCAGACAGAGGAGAGAGGTCCCACAGCAAGGAATCATGCGTCATATCAACCACCACCAGAGAAGGCCACTCTCATTTATTTTGGACCAGCACCCAGACAGAGGATACAGGTCCCACAGCAAGGAATCATGCGTCATATCAACCACCACCGGAGAAGGCCACTCTCATTTATTTCGGCCCAGCACCCAGACAGAGGAGAGAGGTCCCACAGCAAGGAATCATGCCTCATATCAACCACCAATGGAGAAGGCCACTCTCATTTATTTCGGCCCAGCACCCAGACAGAGGAGAGAGGTCCCACAGCAAGGAATCATGCCTCACATCAACCACCACCGGAGAAGGCCACTCTCATTTATTTCGGCCCAGCACCCAGACAGAGGAGAGAGGTCCCACAGCAAGGAATCATGCCTCATATCAACCACCAATGGAGAAGGCCACTCTCATTTATTTCGGCCCAGCACCCAGACAGAGGAGAGAGGTCCCACAGCAAGGAATCATGCCTCATATCAACCACCACCGGAGAAGGCCACTCTCATTTATTTCGGCCCAGCACCCAGACAGAGGAGAGAGGTCCCACAGCAAGGAATCATGCCTCATATCAACCACCAACGGAGAAGGCCACTCTCATTTATTTCGGCCCAGCACCCAGACAGAGGAGAGAGGTCTCACAGCAAGGAATCATGCCTCATATCAACCACCACCGGAGAAGGCCACTCTCATTTATTTCGGCCCAGCACCCAGACAGAGGAGAGAGGTCCCACAGCAAGGAATCATGCGTCATATCAACCACCACCGGAGAAGGCCACTTTCAGTTATTTCGGCCCCACCAGACAGAGGAGAGGTTCATTCAACTTTGGGTTGCACCGCAAGATCATGGTAAATTTAAAAAAATGAGGATTCAATAAAGAAGTGCCCCGGAGTACAAGAATACATGGTTGATGGGGAGGCAGTTATAAATGTCTATTCTGCACAAGGGAGGCACAGGTCCTGTGGGATCCATGCCTGGTTCATTTTTATGAACGTCAGCTTGTCCACGTTGGCTGTGGACAGGCGGCTGCGTTTGTCAGTAATGACGCCCCCTGCCGTGCTGAATACACGTTCAGACAAAACGCTGGCCGCCGGGCAGGCCAGCACCTCCAAGGCATAAAATGCTAACTCTGGCCACGTGGACAATTTGAGACCCAGAAGTTGAATGGGGCCGAACCATCAGTCAGTACGTGGAGTGGTGTGCAGACGTACTGTTCAACCATGTTAGTGAAATGCTGCCTCCTGCTAACATGTTCCGTATCAGGTGGTGGTGCAGTTAGTTGTGGCGTGGAGACAAAACTTTTCCACATTTCTGCCATGCTAACCCTGCCCTCAGAAGAGCTGGCCGTGACACTGCTGCGTTGGCGACCTCTTGCTCCTCCTCTGCCTTCGCCTTGGGCTTCCACCTGTTCCCCTGTGACATTTGGGAATGCTCTAAGGAGCGCCTCTACCAGTGTGCGCTTGTACTCGTGCATCTTCCTATCACGCTCCAGTGCAGGAAGTAAGGTGGGCACATTGTCTTTGTACCGGGGATCCAGCAGGGTGGCAACCCAGTAGTCCGCACACGTTAAAATGTGTGCAACTCTGCTGTTGTTGCGCAGGCACTGCAGCATGTAGTCGCTCATGTGTGCCAGGCTCCCCAGAGGTAAGGACAAGCTGTCCTCTGTGGGAGGCGTATCGTCATTGTCCTCCGTATCCCCCCAGCCACGCACCAGTGATGGGCCTGGGCTGTGTCGGGTGCCACCCCGCTGTGAACCTGCTTCATCCTCATCCTCCTCCTCCTCCTCATCCTCCTCGTCCTCCAGTAGTGGGCCCTGGCTGGCCACATTTGTACCTGGCCTCTGCTGTTGCAAAAAACCTCCCTCTGAGCCACTTCCAATAGACTGGCCTGAAAGTGCTAAAAATGACCCCTCATCCTCCTCCTCCTCCTGGGTCACCTCCTCTTCCATCATCGCCCTAAGCGTTTTCTCAAGGAGACATAGAAGTGGTATTGTAACGCTGATAACGGTGTCATCACCACTGGCCATGTTGGTGGAGTACTCGAAACAGCGCAACAGGGCACACAGGTCTCGCATGGAGGCCCAATCATTGGTGGTGAAGTGGTGCTGTTCCGCAGTGCAACTGACCCGTGCGTGCTGCAGCTGAAACTCCACTATGGCCTGCTGCTGCTCGCACAGTCTCTCCAGCATGTGCAAGGTGGAGTTCCACCTGGTGGGCACGTCGCATATGAGGCGGTGAGCGGGAAGGCCGAAGTTACGCTGTAGCGCAGACAGGCGAGCAGCGGCAGGATGTGAATGCCGGAAGCGCGCACAGACGGCCCTCATTTTATGCAGCAGCTCTGACATGTTGGGGTAGTTTTGAATGAACTTCTGCACCACCAAATTCAGCACATGCGCCAGGCAAGGGATGTGCGTCAAACCGGCTAGTCCCAGAGCTGCGACGAGATTTCGCCCATTATCGCACACCACCAGGCCGGGCTTGAGGCCCACCGTCAGCAACCACTGGTCGGTCTGTTGTTCAATACCCTGCCACAACTCCTGCGCGGTGTGGGGCCTGTCCCCCAAACATATGAGTTTCAGAATGGCCTGCTGGCTGTGCTGAAGTTGGTGGTGAAGGTGTGTGGCTGACTGGATGAGCTGGTGGAAGCAGAGGAGGAGGAAGCCGAGTAGGAGGAGGAGGCTACAGGAGGCAAAGAATGATGCCCTGTGATCCTTGGTGGCGGAAGGACGTGCGCCAAGGAACTCTCTGCCTGGGGCCCAGCCGCCACTACATTTACCCAGTGTGCAGTTAGGGAGATATAGCGTCCCTGGCCGTGCTTACTGGTCCACGTATCTGTGGTTAGGTGGACCTTGCCACAGATGGCATTGCGCAGTGCACACTTGATTTTATCGGATACTTGGTTGTGCAGGGAAGGCACGGCTGTCTTGGAGAAGTAGTGGCGGCTGGGAACAACATACTGTGGGACAGCCATGGACATCAGCTGTTTGAAGCTGTCTGTGTCCACCAGCCTGAACGACAGCATTTCAAAGGCCAGTAGTTTAGAAATGCTGGCATTCAGGCCAAGGGCTCGAGGGTGGCTAGGTGGGAATTTACGCTTTCTCTCCAAGGTTTGTGAGATGGAGAGCTGGACGCTGCCGTGTGACATGGTGGAGATGCTTGGTGACGCAGGTGGTGGTGTCGCTGGCACATCCTCTGTGTGCGGCAGGTGCCAACGTTCCTCCCGAGGCGGAGGAAGAGGCCGAGGCAGCAGCAGAAGAGGGAGCAGGGGGAGCCAGAGTGAGTTCCTTGCTTTTAAGGTGTTTACTCCACTGCAGTTCATGCTTTGCATGTAGATGCCTGGTCATGCAGGTTGTGCTAAGGTTCAGAACGTTAATGCCTCGCTTCAGGATCTGATGGCACAGCATGCAAACCACTCGGGTCTTGTCGTCAGCACATTGTTTAAAGAAGTGCCATGCCAGGGAACTCCTTGAAGCTGCCTTTGGGGTGCTCGGTCCCTGGTGGCGGTGGCCAGTAGCAGGCGAACTCTCTGGACGGCGGCTGTTCTGCTTTTGCCCCCTGCTCCCTCGTTTGCTACGCTGTTGGCTCGGTCTCACCACTGCCTCTTCCTCTGAACTATGAAAGTCAGTGGCACAACCTTCATTCCATGTGGGGTCTAGGACCTCATCGTCCCCTGCATCGTCTTCCACACAGTCTTCCTCCCTGACCTCCTGTTCAGTCTGCACACTGCAGAAAGACGCAGCAGTTGGCACCTGTGTTTCGTCATCATCAGAGACGTGCGGACTCCGATGAGGTGGTATTCCCATGTCCTCATCATCAGGAAACATCAGTGGTTGTGCATCAGTGCATTCTATGTCTTCCACCACTGGGGAAGGGCTAGGTGGATTTCCTTGGGAAACCATGCCAGCAGAGTCTTCAAACAGCATAAGAGACTGCTGCATAACTTGAGGCTCTGACAGTTTCCCTGATATGCATGGGGGTGATGTGACAGACTGATGGGCTTGGTTTTCAGGTGCCACCTGTGCGCTTTCTGCAGAAGACTGGGTGGGAGATAATGTTGTGAACGTGCTGGATCCACTGTCGGCCACCCAATTGACTAGCGCCTGTACCTGCTCAGGCCTTACCATCCTTAGAACGGCATTGGGCCCCACCAAATATCGCTGTAAATTCTGGCGGGTACTGGAACCTGAGGTAGTTAGTTCACTAGGACGTGTGGCTGTGGCAGAATGGCCACGTTCTCTCCCAGCACCAGAGGGTACACTAACACGACCGCATCCGCCAGACAGCAGACAGTATTATACTTGTCTAGCCAAAGCTGGAACACCAGATTTAGGGGATTGGTATTTGGGCAATTGTATTTAACCCCTTAATAAAATATAGAAATTGCTATCCTGAGTTTCTAGGGGTGACAATTAGCACAGCCAAGCCCCTGATGTAGGATATAGCAAAAAAAAAACTAGTATTGATGGATTGATGGACTTGGTGGCAGCTTCTTCTGGTGCACCACAAGTCACAAAATGGCCGCCGATCAACCCAGAAAATAAGTGACAGAAAAACGCTCTGTGCAGCCTAAAAACCAGTGAGCAAGTAACTAGCAGAAGTTCAATGATTCTCAGCTGTTGATCGATCACTTCATTAAGTGTTTTGGCTAAGTTAATCCCTTCCTAATCTCGCCCTGACAGAAGCTGCGTCCTCTCCCTACACTAATCAGAGCAGTGTGACGTGCGGCGCTACGTGACGCCAGCTTAAATAGAGGCTGGGTCACATGCTGCACTTGGCCAATCACAGCCATGCCATTAGTAGGCATGGCTGTGATGGGCTCTTAGGGCAAGAAGTAAAACGCTAGCTGATCGGCTGCTGTGCAGCCCTTCAGAAAGCGGGAAGTAATCGACGAACACCGAACCCGAACCCAAACTTTTTTGAAAATGTCCAGGTTCGGGTCCAGGTCCTGGACACCCCAAAATTCGGTACGAACCCGAACGATGCTCGAACTGTTCGCTCAACACTACCCAGGAGCCCTCTCCACAAAGACATAGAATCGGAGTAGCAGATGCCTGTTCCCCATGCCGGGTTAGTCCATGTGCGAACAGACAGAGCTGCATGTTTCATCCCAAGTCGATTCGCTCATCCCTAACTATAATGTTGCGCCTTTCTGAAGCCAGCAAGGACAACAGCGGCCTACTACTACTACTACCACCACTACTTCTGGCTCAGATAGTTGGTGCTGTTACTACCCATATTCTGGCAGTGGGTCTTTCGTCTGGAACCCTTACACAGACGGACATGTTTGGGCCTCTCAGATAATGTTTTGTTCTACTTCTGTCTATTGGTGTAGTAATCATGTAAATATGCTGCTATGTTAAATATAATCAACGACCCCCCCCCCCCAAAAAAAAAAAAAATAAATAATAATAATAATAAATTTGATTGAAAATGTATGAAGACTGGAATTAAAGGAAACTATTTTTCAGGCCTAAATTTGTCATCACTCCCAGATATTTTTGTCTGCTCCCTTGTCTATTGGTGCAGTAATCACGTATATATGCTGAATATACGTAATCAACAACTTCCCAAAAAATAAATTGATTGGAAATGTGTGAACACAGAAATCAAGGAAAACGGATTTAGGCCTAAATGCATTATTTCTCACAGATACTTTTGTGCGCTGGCCTGTGTATTGGTGTTTATCACCTATATGCTGGTTTAATTACATTCAACAAATCAATGAACATTAATGGATGATTAAGGGCCAGGCCTCATGCTCAATTTCACCTTAATATACATCCTGAATGCAGTACTTTCATGTCGGCTCAAAAATCATGTTCTGAGCGGACACCAAACGGACCCCATTAAAGTCTATGGGGTCTTTAGGCTCCGTTGGTGTCAGTTAGGTGTCAGTTATGTACAGCATCCGTCCTTTCCGTTCTGCTCCTGAACGGAGCCGGAGAATGGAATAGACAAACGGTGATGTGAACGAAGCCTAAGACTAGGGCTGAAACGAATACTCGATTAAATCGAGTAATTCGACACAAAAAAATCCTCAATGCAAATTTTTTGCATCGAGGATTCGTTTGTGTCACGTGACCACAGAGCAGGAGCATTTATTCACCGCTCCGTGGTCATCCCCTGCTGCGGGCATGTAGCGGGCCCTGCCGGGAAACCAGAATTTAGCACCGGCCCCGCAGCTCCTATCCAGTATTTATGTAGTTAATCTCTTTAGAAGTAGCCGGACCTTATTAACTATTGTTGTGCAGGCTCCCCGGGCAGCTCGCTGCTCCTCCATGCTCCGCCTGTCTGCTCCGCCCACTTTATAAATGAAGGGGCAGACGGCGCATGGAGGAACAGAATGCTACCAGGGGAGCCTGCGCAACAATAGTTAATAAGGTCGGGCTACTTCTAAAGAGATTAACTACATAAATACTGGATCAGAGCTGCGGGGCCAGTGTATTACTGCAGAGTAACACTGCATCGGCCCCGCAGCTCCTATCCAGTATTTATGTAGTTAATCTCTTTAGAAGTAGCCCGATCTTATTAACTATTGTTGCGCAGGCTCCCGGGCAGCTCTCTGTTCCTCCATGCGCCGTCTGCTCCTTCATTCATAAAGTGGGTGGAGCATGGAGGAACAGAGAGCTGCCCGGGTAGCCTGCGCAACAATAGTTATTAAGGTCGGGCTACTTCTAAAGAGATTAACTACATAAATACTGGATAAGAGCTGCGGGGCCGGTGTATTACTGCACACTGCACCGGCCGCTGTGAGTGCCCCCCCCCCCCACCCTGCAGTGTTGGGGGTCTGTAGATGGCACTGTTATGGGGTGTATGTGGATGACACATATATAGCATAAGATAATAACAGTGCGTCAGCCACAGTGCCCCCCAAAACAGTGCGTCAGCCACAGTGCCGCCCAAAACAGTGCGTCAGCCACAGTGCCCCCCAAAACAGTGCGTCAGCCACAGTGCCCCCCCATAACAGTGCGTCAGCCACAGATCCCCCCATAACAGTGTCGGCCACAGATGCCCCCCAAAACAGTGCGTCAGCCACAGTGCCCCCCCCCAAAACAGTGCGTCAGCCACAGTGCCCGCCATAACAGTGAGTCAGCCACAGTGCCCCCCCCATAACAGTGCGTCAGCCACAGTGCCCTCCCATAACAGTGCGTCCATGGTAACGTGGCCTGGATTCCTGCTTACTGCAGGAGCGCACGGCGTCAGTAGTTGCTATGACACCGTGCGCTCCCTGCCACCGCTGCAAGACAGTAATACACTGGTATAGATCATACCAGTGTATTACTGTAGTGCAGCGGCGGCAGGGAGCGCACGGCGTCATAGCAACCACTATGTAAGCAGTAAGCAGAAATCCAGGCCACGTTACCACGGACGTCTCACGTCCGGGTTTCACGGATGTCCGACGTGGCTTTATATAACTGGGCTCCGATCGGTTACCATGGCATCCAGGACGCTACTGAAGCCCTGGTTACCATGGTAACATTCTTATTAGAATACTCGATTTGTAAAATAATCGTTTACTGCAGCCCTACCTAAGACACACCTGCCCTCACTATAACACCACCACCACCAAACAGTGGCCGATTCATAGTGCTCCCCAACATCGTTGGCGGCCATCATTTCTGCTCAGTGTGAATAGACTTTCATCAGTAAACAGCGCTGAGGCCCACTGGTCCCTCGTCCAGCGTAGATGCTCCCTGGCCCATGCTAGGTGATGACGCCTGTGGTCAGGTTCCTTGCAGGTCGTTTAGCACGCAGACCACGCTGATGTAAATAATTTTGAATGGTCTGACGTGACACCTGTGTGCCTCTCACTTCCCTTAGGCCTCTTTCACACTTGCGTTCTGAGGATCCGGCGGGCACTTCCGTCCCGCCGGATCCGTCAGAACGCAAGTCGCCTGAAAGCATTTGAAGACTGATCAGGATCCTGATCAGTCTTCAATATGATTTCAGGTTACCATGGCAGCCAGGACGCTTCTGAAGTCCTGGCTGCCATGGTACTCCGCAGCAGTGTACTTACCTGCGCTGCGGCCGCCGGGCGCTCCTTCATGACGTCACAGGTCCCCGCGGCGCATAGATCATAGATCACTGAAATCCTAGGGAGCCGGACAGATAAGAACTGTTTTCTGGGGACCAGACACCCTAAGCAGGGAGGAGTCATGTATACTGTTCACTTCAGATGGATGATGAAAAATGACGAATATTCTACAAAATATTCATCAAATATCGCAAATTCGAATATAGCCCCTGCCGCTCATCACTACTTGTTACCTATATTGATCTTGAGTTCCAGAAAAGTGCGAAGGAAGAAGCCCATGAGAGAAGACTTCCTCATTTGGCACCTTCTTTTCAGAAACCTCTGATTCCTCTTTCCCCAGCACCAGAGTAGATGTTCTCTTTCCTCATCTTCTCCTTCAGACCGGACCACCATTTCTCAGCCATTTTTCATTTCTGACACAAAAAAAAAAAAAAAAGAAATCTTAGTTTACTACTTTTTCATTATCCTCCCATCTTTTTTACAAATCATCCTACTACCCCCAATACTGTGCTGCTGTGCTCCCCAATACTATACTGCAGAAACAGATAATACCCCTGATAATACTAGTACCACACAGAGCCCCCCATATAAAATACCCTTTCATTGTGGCCTCAGTAAAAGCCCTCATAGATGCCCCCCAATAAGAGGTCCCCCCATAGATGCCCCCCAATCATATGCCAGTAACAAGTGCCTCTCCATGCCCCCCATGTTCCGGTAACAAGTGCCTCTCCATGCCTCCCCATGTGCCAGTAACAAGTGCCTCTGCATGCCCCCATGTGCCAGTAACAAGTGCCTCTGCATGCCTCCATGTGCCAGTAACAAGTGCCTCTCCATGGCCCCCATGTGCCAGTAACAAGTGCCTCTGCATGCCCCCATTTGCCAGTAAACAGGTGCCTCTCCATGCCCCCCATGTGCAAGTAGCAAGTGCCTCTCCATGCCCCCCATGTGCCAGTAACAAGTGCCTCTCCATGCCCCCATGTGCCAGTAACAAGTGCCTCTGCATGCCCCCATTTGCCAGTAAACAGGTGCCTCTCCATGCCCCCATGTGCAAGTAGCAAGTGCCTCTCCATGCCCCCCCCCCATGTGCCAGTAACAAGTGCCTCTCCATGCCCCCCATGTGCCAGTAACAAGTGCCTCTCCATGCCCCCCATGTGCCAGTAACAAGTGCCTCTCCATGCCCCCCATGTGCCAGTAACAAGTGCCTCTCCATGCCCCCCATGTGCTAGTAACAAGTGCCTCTCCATGCCTCCCCATGTGCCAGTAACAAGTGCCTCTGCATGTCCCCCCATGTGCCAGTAACAAGTGCCTTTCCATGCCCCCCATGTGCCAGTAACAAGTGCCTCTCCATGCCTCCCATGTGCCAGTAACAAGTGCCTCTGCATGTCCCCCATGTGCTAGTAACAAGTGCCTCTCCATGCCTCCCATGTGCCAGTAACAAGTGCCTCTGCATGTCCCCCCATGTGCCAATAACAAGTGCCTCTGCATGTCCCCCATGTGCCAGTAACAAGTGCCTCTGCATGTCTCCCCATGTGCCAGTAACAAGTGCCTCTGCATGTCCCCCCCATGTGCCAGTAACAAGTGCCTCTGCATGTCCCCCCATGTGCCAGTAACAGGTGCCTTTCCATGCCCCCCATGTGCCAGTAACAAGTGCCTCTCCATGCTACCCCATGTGCCAGTAACAAGTGCCTTTCCATGCCCCCCAGTGCCAGTGAACAAGTGCCTCTCCATGCTACCCCATGTGCCAGTAACAAGTGCCTCTGCATGCCCCCATGTGCCAGTAAACAGGTGCCTCTCCATGCCCCCCATGTCCCAGTAACAAGTGCCTCTCGATGCCCCCCATGTGCCAGTAACAAGTGCCTCTCCATGCCTCCCCATGTGCCAGTAACAAGTGCCTCTGCATGTCCCCCCATGTGCCAGTAACAAGTGCCTTTCCATGCCCCCCATGTGCTAGTAACAAGTGCCTCTCCATGCCTCCCATGTGCCAGTAACAAGTGCCTCTGCATGTCCCCCCATGTGCCAGTAACAAGTGCCTTTCCATGCCCCCCATGTGCCAGTAAGAAGTGCCTCTCCATGCCCCCCATGTGCAGATTACATCGCCGGCTCTGCTACATGGATATGACAAAGACTCAGCTGTAGTAACTGAACATTACACACACACAGCTCTGCTGCACACACTGATACAGCTCTTCAGAGGCATATTAGCTTGGTCAGGCTCATGGGCCCTGGTGCAAGAGTTCAGCTTGGGGCCCCCTTCCCTCAGTGCTTTGTGTGTCTTCTTATGCGGCACAAGGGTCTTTGGGCCCCTCAGGCTCCTGGGCCCCTTATAGCTACGCCCATGAGCTTGGTTGTACGCACATACAGCTCAACTACACAGACATTACACGGATACAGCTCATCTATACAGACATTACAGCTCTACAGCACTGCTACATACAGACTGGAATTACAGGCAGTACAGCAGAGACCTGTGTACAGGGAGCAGATAATCCTGGTCATGTGATCTCCCTGACTCCTCCCACACCTGATCACATGGTCATGACATCATCACAGGTCCTGTACCTTCTCCTGCAGCACAGCCTGGAGCCCGACTACTGCATGGTGGAAGAAATTAAAGCCCAGGACGCTCCATAGTGAAGGGTTGTCAGAGGAGGACACGCCTGCCCCCAGGTAAGGGGAACACCCATCAGATCCAGAAAAGTAAAAACTACAGATGAGAGAATTTCAGGTTATGAAGTTTTTTCACGCTTCGTTTACTGGTAAAAGGTGAATTGCTGTTATGGATTCCATTACCACGGACCATAACGCAATTCTATAACGGAATGCCTTTTTGCCGTTTTGCAGCCCATAGACTTCTATTATGATGGAATGAATACTGGAATTCCTCTAAAGGCATTTCGTTCTGCGTTCAGTCATAGAATTGCGTTATGGTCGGTGGTAACAGAATCCATAACGCACTTCACCTTTTAAAAGTAAACGAACAGTGAACGAATTTTAAAACCTGAAATTCACTCATCTCTAGTTAAAGGGGTTGTCCGGGGTCAGAGCTGAACATATCCCTATTGTCACCCAGGCAGCCCCCTGATGTTAGCAGCGGAGCAGTTCATCCTCCGGTGCTCGCCCTTGCCCTTCGGTAGGCAGTGGGCGGTATATAGAAGACATATCCAGGAGATCTCAGAGACGTGGACTGGAGGAGGGGGCGTTATATAGAAGATATATCCAGGAGATCTCAGAGACGTGGACTGGAGAAGGGGGCGTTATATAGAAGATATATCCAGGAGATCTCAGAGACGTGGACTGGAGGAGGGGGCGGTATATAGAAGACATATCCAGGAGATCTCAGAGGTGAGGACTGGAGGAGGGGGCGTTATATAGAAGACATATCCAGGAGATCTCAGAGACGTGGACTGGAGGAGGGGGCGTTATATAGAAGACATATCCAGGAGATCTCAGAGACGTGGACTGGAGGAGGGGCGTTATATAGAAGACATATCCAGGAGATCTCAGAGACGTGGACTGGAGGAGGGGCGTTATATAGAAGACATATCCAGGAGATCTCAGAGACGTGGGACTGGAGGAAGGGGTGTTATATAGAAGACATATCCAGAAGATCTCAGAGACGTGGACTGGAGGAGGGGGCGTTATATAGAAGAGATATCCAGGAGATCTCAGAGACATGGACTGGAGGAGGGGGTGTGATATAGAAGACATATCCAGGAGATCTCAGAGACGTGGACTGGAGGAGGGGGCGTTATATAGAAGACATATCCAGGAGATCTCAGAGACGTGGACTGGAGGAGGGGTCGTTATATAGAAGAGATATCCAGGAGATCTCAGAGACATGAACTGGAGTAGGGGGCATTATATAGACATGTCCAGGAGATCTCAGAGACGTGGACAAGAGGAGGGGGCGTTATATAGAAGACATATCCAGGAGATCTCAGAGACGTGGACTGGAGGAGGGGTCGTTATATAGAAGAGATATCCAGGAGATCTCAGAGACATGGACTGGAGGAGGGGGTGTGATATAGAAGAGATATCCAGGAGATCTCAGAGACGTGGACTGGAGGAGGGGGCGTTATATAGAAGACATGTCCAGGAGATCTCAGAGACGTGGACTGGAGGAGGGGGCGTTATATAGAAGAGATATCCAGGAGATCTCAGAGACATGGACTGGAGGAGGGGGTGTGATATAGAAGAGATATCCAGGAGATCTCAGAGAGGTAGACTGAAGGAGGGGCGTTATATTGAAGACATATCCAGGAGATCTCAGAGACATGGACTGGAGGAGGGTGTGTGATATAGAAGACATATCCAGGAGATCCCAGAGAGGTGGACTGGAGGAGGGGGCGTTATATAGAAGAGATATCCAGGAGATCTCAGAGACATGGACTGGAGGAGGGGGTGTGATATAGAAGACATATCCAGGAGATCTCAGAGAGGTAGACTGAAGGAGGGGGCGTTATATTGAAGACATATCCAAGAGATCTCAGAGACGTGGACTGGAATAGGGGGCGTTATATAGAAGAGATATCCAGGAGATCTCAGAGACGTGGACTGGAGCAGGGGCGTATATAGAAGACATATCCAGGAGATCTCTGAGAGACGTGGACTGGAGGAGGGGCGTTATATGAAGACATATCCAGGAGATCCTCAGAGACGTGGACTGGAGGAGGGGGCGTTATAGAAGACATGATCCAGGAGATCTTAGAGACGTGGGACTGGAGCAGGGAGCTATATAGAGACATATCCAGGAGATCTCAGAGACGTGGACTGAGGCAGGGCGTTATATAGAAGACATATCCAGAGATCTCAGAGACGTGGACTGGAGGAGGGGGCGTTATATAGAAGACATATCCAGGAGATCTCAGAGACGTGGAGGGACTGAAGCGAGGCGTTATATAGAAGATGCATGTCCGGAGATCTCAGAGACGTGGACTGAACAGGCGCGTTATATAGAAGACATATCCAGCAGATCTCAGAGACGGGGACGGAGCGGGCGTCAGGTGAGAGACATATCCAGGAGATCTCTCAGAGACGATGGACTGAGGAGGAGGCGTATATAGAAGACATATCCAGGAGATCCCAGGAGACGTGGACTGGAGGAGGAGGCGTTATAGAGAAGACATATCCAGGAGATCTCAGAGACGTGGACTGGAGGAGGGGGCGTATATAGAAGACATATCCAGGAGATCTCAGAG
>JAKVIS010002981.1:0-19550 GCA_033119425.1 Bufotes viridis | reverse complement strand
TCTCACTTGAGTGTTTTACAGCCGCGTTTGAACGCGCTGTAAAATGCCCGACGCATAAACAAGTACTTGAGCTTTTTTGGGGCGTTTGTCGCGCATTTTGTGATTGACACCATGGTAGTCAATCACAGAGAACGCGTGTCACGAGCAGCAGCGTTTCCGATTTGCAAAACGCGCTGAAATACTGCCGCGACAAAACGCACGTAAAGCGCGCGTTTCTAGAACGCTCAGGTCTGAACCCAGGAGTTAGCCTAATCCGTGATTGATCCGTTGACCTTTTCAGATCATGCGATGCTCCACATTTCTTTGAAATCCCCTCTACCTGTTCCGAAGTCTTGGCAGTGGCGCTAAACGAGTCCCTGCTGCAGGACTTGGAGGTTGCACAAGCAGTCCACACTGCGATTTCTCAGTACTTTGAAACTAATCAAACGGATGACGTGTCGCCTATATCGGTTTGGGCGGCACATAAATGTGTCATTCGCGGGGAGTTCATCAAACATGGAGCGAGACGTAAGAAAAAAAGGGCAGCGGAAATCTCTCACCTCTTAGTGGAAATAGTTCAATTGGAGCAGGCTCATAAAAAATCTCATGCGATGTCTGTCCGTACCTCCCTACTCCTGACCAGAAATAAGCTAAAGGAGAAATTAGATGTACGCACAAAAACCATTCTAGCTAAAGGACGTCGATATTTTTTTGAGTTTGGTAATAAAAGCAGTAAATTACTTGCCAGGTTGTTGCGAGAGCAGAGACCAAGGAATTATATTCCTCGTATAGCTACTGCCCGAGGTTCCCTAGTTAATGACCCCACTGCTATCGCCGAAACGTTTGCTCAGTATTACCAGTCCTAAGTTGTACAATCTTCCACAGTCCTCTGTAGTCAGGGATTCCCTAAGTTCGGCAATGGACCAGTACCTAGCTGACTCCAGGCATGCCTAAGATACCTATAGATACCCTCCAAGAGCTAGACAGACCGATCTCTGTGGGAGGACAGCTGAGGCTTTAAAATCTATGCAACCTAGTAAGGCCCCTGGCCCGGATGGGCTTCCAGCCTCTTATTACAAAAAGATTTCTGCCTCTTCTTCAGGTCCCTTTAGCAAAAGCACTGAATGTACTCAGCACAGGCAGTTCCTCCCTGCGGATATGTCACATGCACATATCACTGTAATATACAAAGAGGGAAAGGACCCCACTCTCTGTGGCAATAACCTCCCCATTTCCTTGCTGAACGTGGACATTAAGTTGTTCGCTAAAATACTGGCCACACGGCTGGTCCCGTTGCTATCTGATCTCATACATAATGACCAGGTGGGTTTCATTCCGTCCAGGGAGGCAAGGGACAACACCACGAAGGTTATTAACTTGATCCATCTGGCTGGAACCCAAGACACCCCGCTCTGTCTTTTGTCTACAGATGCTGAAAAGGCCTTTGACAGGGTGGGGTGGCCTTGGATGTTTGTGGTGTTGCTATACATTGGTCTTTCCGGCACCGCCTTAGCATGGATCAAAGCTCTCTATGAGTCCCCTTTAGCTGCTACGAAGGTAAATGGTGTGTTCTCCTCGTCTTTTGCCGTACGGAATGGGACCCGTCAGGGGTGCCCCCTCTCCCCTCTGATTTTCGTTCTTACTCTAGAGCCTCTATTGAGGTCTATCAGACAGAACTCAAATGTTTCGGGCCTCTTGGTTAAGGGCACAGAATTTAAGATAGCAGCATATGCGGACGATTTAATGTTCACGCTTACTAAGCCTAGGATCTCTTTTCCGAATTTGATGAAGGAGTTTCAAGTCTTCCAACACTTATCAAATCTGAAGATTAACTTTTAGAATTCTGAGGCCCTGAATATCTCACTGCACAGTTCTCGTGTCTGACTTGACCGCTTCCTTCCCGTTCAAGTGGGCTACTGGAGCCGTGAAATATCTAGGCACGTATGTCCCCTCGGATCTAAAGGAACTGTCCCATCGGAATTATGTCCCTCTCCGAGAACGAATCAGGGATGACCTTAAGAGATGGTCAAAGGGTCTGCACACTTGGTTTGGGAGATGTGCCATTTTTAAAATGAATGTTCTCCCGAGGGTATTATACCTTTTCAGACCCTTCCCATTAAACTCCCCCTAACTTCTTCAATAAGATTCACGGTGACTTATTTAGATTTATCTGGGCCAAGGGAAGCCCGAGACTGGCTAGAACCCTCTTACATATTCCCAGGGACAAGGGAGGGTTAGAGGTTTCCGACTTACGTAAATATTACTCGGCATCCATACTTCAAAGGATAGTGGACTGGTGTTGACATATAAAGTTCAAGCAGTGGGTATCCATTAAACAAATATATTCGGATGCCCCTTTAGACTCCCTACCCTAGACAGATGTGAAAACCCCATCAGCGCTTTCCAGTCATCCTACAATAGGTCCTACCATTGTTCAATTTGGCAAAATCAGAGACAGTCCCCAGATCTCACCTCCCCCTTCTCCATTGTTTCCCATATTGGGTAATCCTACCTTTCCAGCGATTTGGAGGAGCGGTCCATTTCAGCGGTGGCGAGTAAACAAACGTTTTTGCGCCCCATTTTTCAGAACCTCGGGCAGATGGCTTACATATGACGAATTTATGAAGTTGACAGACCCTTGCCCCCTGGGTTCCTGGAGATCCAGACAATTGGCCCATTTTCTTTCCTCTCTCCCAACCTCGACAGGATTTGACAGGACTCTCACCTTCTTTGAGAAAGCATGAATCGGGTTGGGTTTGTACCATCATTCCCTATCTGAATGTTACCAGTCTCTGGTAACTCCTAGACAGGATTACTTGCTCCGTATGCGACGAAATGGTCCCAAGACCTGGGAGTAGACATCCCCCCTGACCAGTGGCCAAAACTTTTTTCCCTTCTATACAAGTCATCCATAGCGAGTAGGTTCCAGGAAGCGGGTTACAAAATAATGTCCAGATGGTACTATGTCCCGACTAGATTACAGAAAATGTTCCCATCCGCCTCGCCTCTCTGTTGGCGCTGTGACTCAGCTCCAGGTTCGTTGTTGCATATATTCTGGGATTGCCCTAAACTTGCTCACTTCTGGCAATCAATCCACAAGGCGCTATCCACAATTTTTCAGTTTACGATACCTTACACGCCTGGCTTCTTCCTTTTGTTCCTATCTGATCTTCCAATGAGTGTGCTCCGAAAATCTTGTCTGTGCTCCATGGTGATAGCGGCTAGGTCTTGCATTCCTGAGAGGTGGAAATCCTCTTCACCTCCAGTGATTAGTACTTGGATCCAAAAAATGGAGGAGATCCGGAGAATGAAGGAACTTACCTCGCAATCATGGGGAGGCATAAAAAGTTTCTTGATGCATGGGCCGCATGGTTTTCATTCCAGGACTCACAGGAGTACCGAAGTTTATTGTCTGTATGAGAGGATAATGGTTCTGCGCTTATCCCCCCACTCCATTTGTGTCTCGTGAGTGTCCATTTCTTTGTGTGTCTTGAGTGTTTTACTTGAGTACGGTTCCGCTGACCCTTACCCCCTTAGGAAATGTTGAGCCGAGTTTATTTTCAGTTGGCGACTGTGCCTACTCGAGGTTTATTGGTTTGGAATTGTGTTCCGACTTGGCCGATTTAGTTTAGGTGGCCAGGTTTTCATCCCTATCTCCCCTTATGGAGACCTAGATATTATTAGTAGAGGGGTATTTTGTCACGCATGACGAATTTCCTTATATTTTGTTGTGCAGCTTATCATGCTTATCACTTTATTATGGTACACTGTTTTTTTGAAGATATGTTTTGTGTACTCAAATGCAAGATGCGCTGTCTATTCTATGTCTTTACATAAATAAAGATTTTTTTTTTAAAAAAGAGCAGTTCAGCCCCATTCAAGTGAGCTATGATACCTAGCACAGCTGCTATACAATTTATGAAGCTGTGCTTGGTAAGCATGGGAGAAGGCTGCGGTGCTCACAGGAAGGCCAGTGCCTTGTCAAACAGCTGATCGGTGTCAGACCCCACTGATCAGATACTGATGACCTATCCAGAGGATAGGTAAAAAAATCTCAGGAAACTCTTTTAACACAACCTTTGAGGCAATTACCGCAATCAAGTGATTTTTTAAACTCGCAATGAGACTTCTGCACCTGTCCATAGGTATTTTGGCCCACTAGTCATGAGCAAACTACTCGAGCACTGATGTAACTTGACCTTGGAGTTCACCTCTAATTGCTTTGGAAGTTGTTCTGGGCTCTTTGGTTACCATTCATATTATCTGTCTCTTTAATTTGTTATCAATTTTCATCTTGCAGCTATATCCAGGGGTATCATAATTTTTTTCCAGGCCAGTTTCATTAGTTGTTTTTTTTGGTTTGTTTGTTGAACCACAAATCAAAAGCAATGTCTGATTTTTATTAGCAAATACCCGCAGACTTTCCAAACACTTGACCGCTCTTTGCCAAGAGTATAATTAGGTTGTTGCATCACAGGAAATACTGTATCATGTGACCACATCACTCAATCATAGTTAACCCTAAGAGATAGTCGCTTCGCAAATCACTAGTAAGAACGACAGTTCAAAACTCAACATCGTAGGAGAGTCATTTAAAATGACACTCTATTTCAAAATCTAGACTGAAAAGTCCTGATGTGAGCGCTTTAAGTGTGTAGATCCAGTAGCCCTCCTTATTTATTTTCCTTATCTTCCTCCCCACCACACTTGTACAATCTCTAAAACCACAAAAGAGCCAGATCTTGCTTATGTCTTTCTCTGAAATGAGCTGATGCTCTATGAGTACTGAGTCCTTTATGTACATTGATAAATATGGTATAGATGGATCTGGATAGATTGGAGGCTTGGGCAGAGAAGTGGCAGATGAGGTTTAACACTGACAAATGTAAGGTCATGCACATGGGAAGGAATAATGCAAGTCACCCGTACATACTAAATGTTAAAACACTGGCTAACACTGACATGAAAAAGGACCTAGGAATTTCAATAAACAACAAACTAAGCTGCAAAACCAGTGTCAGGCAGCTGCCGCTAAGGCCAATAAGATAATGGGTTGCATCGAAAGGGGCATAGATGCCCGTGATGAGAACATAGTCCTACCACTTTACAAATCGCTAGTCAGACCACACGTGGAGTACTGGAGTACAGTTCTGGGCTCCTGTGAACAAGGCAGACATAGCAGAGCTGGAGAGGGTTCAGAGGAGGGCAACTAAAGTAATAACCGGAATGAGGGATCTACAGTACCCTGAAATATTATCAAAATTAGGGTTATTCACTTTAGAAAAAAAGACGACTGAGGGGAGATCTAATAACTATGTATAAATATATCAGGGTCAGTACAGAGATCTCTCCCCATCTTCTATTTATCCCCAGGACTGTGACTGTGACGAGGGACATCCTCTGCGTCTGGAGGAAAGAAGATTTGTACACAAACATAGAAGAGGATTCTTTACGGTAAGAGCAGTGAGACTATGGAACTCTCTGCCTGAGGAGGTGGTGATGGTGAGTACAATAAGGGAATTCAAGAGGGGCCTGAATGTATTACTGGAGTGTAATAATATTAGATAAGATATAGCTACTAGAGATGGGTCTTTCGTCCAGGGAGTTATCTGATTGAAGTCTGGAAGGAATTGTTTTCCCCTTAAGTGGGGAAAATTGGTTTCTGCCTCACAGGGTTTTTTGCCTTCCTCTGGATCAACTTGCAGGATGACAGGCCGAACTGGATGGACAAATGTCTTTTTTTGGCCTTATATACTATGTTACTATGATACAGTGTTCTCTAATCCGTGTCTTCAGCCTACTGGCTGTAAATCCCACATAACGCTTTTTGCAAAGACACTCCAAAACATACTGTAAAGGACATTTTTGGAGTCACAAGTAATATGGTCCCTCCCTAATTAGAACATCTGGGTTACCCTCTACTTTGGGTGACAGATTATATTTAATAATTGTTGCACATCTCGGGTAATCCATGTTCCAGAACTGAAATCTCCACTAGCTCCTAGATTTCAGGTATAGTTTACACCGGTTTTCTGGTGCAAATTATATTAAATGGACCAGGTTTTGGGCCACCCACTCCACATCCATTTTTTTGAAAGTGGTAAGCAAAATGCCAAAATCCCCAAAACGTCTCAAATCAGACTTTTTAACAGCAGAAAACTTTGGTAAGAATTGTAATAAATGCCCCCAATATACCCGACTAATTGTCATAGAGTACCCATACCTAGGTTTTTATGGGGCCTAACTGTACCTCTGTGTGCCTCAGTCTTCAGGCCCCTTACTGTCTTAATGTTGTGTCTTACACCTGTGGGGGAAAAAAAAAAAGGACAGTGAGTTATACATTTTCTAGAGAGCAGTGCCAGACATTAAATAGGCCAGACAGTGCCGCTTATTGGGGAGCAAGGGATGAGGGGAATCACATAAAATCTTCCTGCCCGCATGAGGAGGTGACACTTAGCAGGGCTATGCTTCAATGCATGGCATTTTTCCACATGTGTATAGTATAACTAAATATAGGCATCATGGGGGGGCATTTACTAACCTATTTATACCAGAAAATATGCTTTAATATGCAATACCTGCATGTGTATATATGTGCAAGTCTATCCTAGGTAGGGCTAGGAGAAGGAAGCATAAATAGGTAGCTAACACTCAAGCTTATCCTGAACCCGGTACCACATAGGATAGGGAACATCTACAAAAAGTAGGCCAGATGAAAAGAGGTGTAGAACTAACTATTTAAAAAGTACTCATAGGCTCTATGGGCACCTGTGTCCAGGAGAAGCCCCTGGAGTTGGGATACACACCTTAACAGCTTGATCATTTGTGTAAATTTCCACATTCCAAGGTAGATCCTGTGAACTTGTACTGTAAACATGGCAACCTGTCAAAATAATAGAACAGAAGAGTTTGCCGGTCATGAGGGAGAACCACCCTTCTGGTTGCATTGCATTTATGTAAAGTATTATACCTCGTGTCTAGATGCTTATGTCAGAATCAGCTAGTGGAATGCAGTTTGAGGAAGACTACCTTAAAGGGGTTATACAACTCCTGAAATGCTCCCCCCATATGCCCGAGCCCCTCACACACAATGTACTTACCTCGCTCCCCGGCACCCACGTCACCTTTGAAGCGAACACGGCCTCTGCTGCATCTCCCTGTCTCGCAGATGAAAACATCCAGCTTCGGGAGACCAGCCAATAGCAGGAGGTGACGGGTATAAGCCTCCCTAGCATAGCGGGTGATGCTAGGAGTGTCATTTCCATAATCCACGTCACAGGGAGATGCAGCGGCGGCCGTGCCAGCATCAGGAGCGACGCGGGTGCCAGCAAACGAGGTAAGTACATTGTGTGTGAGGGGCCTAGGAATATGGGGGCATTTCAGGGGTTGGATAACCCTTTTAAAGAGACACCTCTTGGCCTGTTACTACCTGCGAGGCCTGAAAGCCTGTAACACCAGTGAAAGTGCATTCTGTGTATCACCTGCTGCCCCCTGGCAAGATAAGAACTGTACTCATCTGCTTGGATTGGAATTCTTCAGTAATGAACTGTTCTGCTGCACAACTGTCCCATTATTGCTTCCTGCACTACTAATGCATTGAAAAGTACTGGTGTCATGACAACCAGAACCCTGCCTTGCACCTCAAAACTACCACTACCAAGGGCACCTCAAGCATCACCAGGCAAGAGAACCCCAGAACTGGAGTGCTCTCCAAAGGGAGGAAAAGACGTGCCCTTTGCATCACTGCAAAAGTGCAAACTGCTACTAGACCCATCCAGTCACCCTTACTCAAGTGCACCCTGAGGCCTGGTTGCTTCATATTTGGTAGATATATATACAATATAGATATATATACACAATAGGTAAGATAGATGGATAGATATACTCACACCTACTTGGTAGACACAGCAGTCAGAATAGAGTACATTTTCACCTACATGTGGATGTCAATCTTGGGGTATAACCTTGGTGTATCCATCCAGGTCTGGGAGCATTCAAAGTTCTGTAGCTAGGACATTGTGGTGCTGTGTGGTGGAAGGGCACCAGAAATCCTCTACTTTGTATTGCACTTTAAGCTGAAGAAAAGTGGACCCCTGAAATGTTCTATCAACACTGAAAGCAGGTTGAGAATCCCCTTTGAGAGGTGCAGGAGAGGAAAAGCAGGATGTGAAGCTCATCTAAGCTGGTTAGGAGATAGCGTCTCCTTGACTTTGCAAGTATTATGCGTCTGTGCCAGTTGCTATGGCCAGCCCCATGCTCATAAAAACAGTGGGTCCTTTTTTCCCGTCCCCTTCCATAGTATAACTTTTAGTAAGGCTACTTTCACACTAGCGTCAGTATTTTCCGGTATTGAGATCCGTCATAGAGTCTCAATCCCGTAAAAGAAATGCTCCAAAATGCATACCGCTCCATTCTCATACTGGAGAGCAAACCTCAGCATGCTGCGTTTGCTTTCCGTCCTGGGATGTGGAGCAAGATGGATCTGTCATGACCCACAATGCAAGTCAATGGGGACATATCTGTTTTCTCTGACACAATCTCACACAATAGAAAATGGATCGGTCCCCCATTGACTTTCAATGGAGTTCATGGTGGATCCGCCCTTGCTATGTTAAAGATAATACAACTGGCTCCGTTCATAATGGATGCAGATGGTTGTATTATCAGTAACGTGAAGCGTTTTGCTGAACCCTGCTGGATCTAGCAAAACGCTAGTGTGAAAGTAGCCTAAGAAGATCTTTCAGAATGTTAGCCCTTCTAAAAACCTGCAGCGACCAAATCCCCTTATATCTGGATCATTTTGAATTAGGTGCCAATTTTTTTATATTTATTATTATATTTTTTTATTAGTAATATTTTTAACTTTTAAAGTTTCTATCGAATATTTGGTTGGATTCATTAAATTGGACTGATCACTATTATTTCCCTTTTTTGTATCTAATACTACTGCATAACCCACTCCTTTAAAGCTACCACAAAATCGAAATCCTTACTAAAAATTACGCTTAATCCTTTTGGACTGCCCTGCTGGAGTATTTTTAATCCAGGGATAATAATGTCAGCTGTCCACTGCTGTGTGGCTGTTTACATCTATAGATTTAAAATATCCACGAGTGGTTCCCTCCCTAAGTATTTCCAAATCTAAAAATGTAGACATTCATTGTGCCATTCTTGTGTGAACAGCGATTGTAATTATTTGAATTCATATAACTCATACAACGAGTTCATTTATGTTCATTTATGTGCATCCCCACGCCACTAAAGGAATTTACTTCTTCATATAGGCTCTTTTCTTCCCAATTCTCTACATATAAATTAGCTAAGCCTGGGGCAAACTTTGCCCCCATTGTTGCTCCTGCACGCTGTATGTAGAACACCTCATCAAGCCTAAAGCAATTTCTAGATTAGAAAAATATAATGCTTTGTAAAATAAGTGTGCTTCACCAATCTCATCTTCCTTTATAAACACTCTTCAGCTGCCTATACTCCGGCCTGGTGTGGGATGCAAGTATATAGTTATGATATATCGTAAGTACATAATAAAACGAAATCATAAGGCAAAGCTAATTCCCCTAATATTTCAGTTAAATGTTGGGAATCTCTCAGAAATGATATTCTGACATGCCTGTGTAAATAAAAATCCCCGTATTCTGACAATCTACTAGAAATTGAATTAATATCAGACACAATCGGTCTTCCAAGGGATCAATTAGACTTTTGTGAATCTTTAATACTGAAGCTTTCAGATACTTAATATTTACATACCGCTGCTCCTTATTTATTTTATTTTACAATTTATATTGCATTACTATATTCTGCAGCACTTTACAGCCATTAACATCAAGCCCCAATCTAATCTATAGCCCCAATCTAATCTATAGCCCTAATCTAAGTTCCCTATCAGGATGTCTTTGTTGTGTGAGAAGAAACCGGAGAACCCGGAGGAAACCCACACAAATACGGGAGAACATGCAAACTCTTTGCAAATGTTGTCCTTGGTCGGATAAGAACCTAGGACCCCAGCGCTGCAACGCACCAGTGTTATCCCATCCTTCTTTGCTAACTTTAACTATTTTTAAAATTTTCTTTATAGCACCCTGTTGGATCACTTTTAAGTCTACCATAAGTCCCCTCCATCATCTAATTGTCTAATTTCTCTAGAATAGTCCTCCTATTCAAAAGAACCTCCGCACCCTCTTTATCTGAGGGCTTTATCACTAAATTATCTTCATTTAATTACTTTAGAGCTATTCTTTCCAACAGATTATCCCTCTTTTATCCTGTCCCATTCTTTCAAATTGATTCAAAATGACTCTTCTAAATGCATCAATACAATTATTACTGTTGATTTTAGGAATAAAATCTGATTTATCCTTTTATTTAATGTAAAACAGTGTCTCTCCCTGTCACTGGGGTTGCATTATTATCCTTTGAATATAAAGTTGTAAGATCCCTATTCCATGTATAACTTACTTGGTCTAGCATGAAAATATTTTTTCAGATTAATATTTCCTGAAAAAATGAGTTCATATCCATATAATTGGTATAAATGTCCCACTAAGGTAGTGAACCACCAAATGAGGTGCACACACCCAAAATAGATTCACCAACCTATTCAATGGGATATTTAAAAGAGAAATGGGGCCACACTCTAAATAGCTGGTGTCCGCAGTAATTTATTATATATGCAATAAAACAATCAATCAATAATTCATTTGGTCATAAAAACAGCTTCCCGTATATGTGAATAAATATGACCTCTAAACGGCAGCAGTCAATAGAGTTTCTGATATAGTTCCATAATAGTCCAGGAGTTAAATCGCCTTGTGCGTCCTAAATTAATAAACCCCAAATTTGGGGAGAGTATATCTCAGAAATATTTCAAAAGTTCAATATCCAAACTTTGTAGCCATTCATTAGTCTTAACTGCTTATCGACTGCTAAACGCACGGATGCGCTCCAGGCGGCGGCAGGTTTGTTCCTCCTGGACGCATCCGTGCGCCATCTCGCGAGAGGCGAGATCTGCTGTGAACGCGCGCTGCTCACAGCAGAGCACAGCTCGGCAGTGATACACAGCCTGCCAGCGATGATCAATCGCTGGCAGGCTGTAGATGTAAAATAAATGAAATAAAAGAGGTATATCAGACGCTGTTCTGTTAACAGCGCCTGATATACTTAGCTAGCCTGGTCCTCTGGTGGTCCCATTTACTGGGATCGACCACCAGAGGACCAGGTAGCTATGTAAAGTTGCACCAAACACTACACTAACCCCCCTCACTTATTAACCCCTTGTTAACCCCTGATCACCCCATATAGACTCCCTGATCAACCCCTGTCACTGATCACCCCCTGTAAGGCTCCATTCACATGTCCATATGTGTTTTGCGGATCCGCGATCCACGGATCCACAGATCCGCGCTACAGATCCGCAGATCCGCAAAACACGGACACCGTCAATGTGCTTTCCGCATTTTGCAGATCCGCACATTGCCAGAACTATATAGAAATGCTTTTTCTTGTCCGCACTGCGGACAAGAAAAGGACATATTCTATATTTTTGCGGAACGGAAATGCAGACCCGTAAGTGCGGATCCGCAATTCCGGATTCGAGCGTGACAAAGTCTGTCCCCATAGAAATGAATGGGTCCGCAATTCCGCTCGCAAACAGAATTGCAGACGTGTGAATGGGGCATAAGGGTCCCTTATCACCGCCAGTTAGTTAGCTACTTGTTAGGGTAGCTAGCGCCCAGCCCACCGCACTGCAGTCACTGATTTGGCAGAGATTTTTCATCCACATTGACCGATGCGAATGAAAAATCTGTGCCGTTCATTTTTTTTCTTTTTCAGCCCAGAGGCTGAACAGAAAAAGAAAATCTCATTACCCGTATGCTCAATATACGGAGAATCGCAGAAACTCTTAATGCTGGCCATACGTGTAATGATTGCGGAGACCCTCAAATGCCAGGGCAGTACAAACACCTCACATGTGACCCCATTTTAGAAAGAAGACACCCCAAGGTATTCCGTGAGGGGTATGGTGAGTTCATGCAAAATTTTATTTTTTCTCACAAGTTAGTGGAATATGAGACTTTGTAAAAAAAAAATATATATATATCAATTTCCGCTAACTTGTGCCAAATTTTTATTTTTCTGTGAACTCACCATGCCCCTCACGGAATACCTTGGGGTGTCTTATTTCCACAATGGGGTCACATGTGGGGTATTTATACTCACCTGGCATTTTAGGGGCCCTAAAGCGTGAGAATCCAAATGCGTAAAATGCCCTGTGAAATTCTAAAGGTACTCATTGGTTTTAGGCCCCTTTGCGCATTTTGGCTGCAAAGGGTCACACATGCAGCGTCAGCATCAGGAGAGTAAGGCAGCTTGGGGTGTATTTTTATATATACCATTACTTTGTGTGAGAAATATCGCTGTAAACGACAACTTTTTAAATTTTTTATACAAAGTTGTCAATTTACAGAGATATTTCTCTCACCCAACATGGGTATATGTAAAAATACACCCCAAAACACATTGCCCTACTTCTCCTGAGTGCGGCGATACCACATGTGTGCCACTTTTTTGAAGCCTGGGTGCGCAAAGGGGCCCAAATTCCAATGAGTACCTTTAGGTTTTACAGGGTTGCTCACAATTTAGCCCCATCCAAAATGCCAGGGCAGTACAAACACCCCACAAATGACCCCATTTTGGAAAGAAGACACCCCAAGGTATTCGCTGAGGGGCATAGTGAGTCCATGAAAAATTGAACTTTTTGTCAAAAGTTAGCAGAAAGGGAGACTTTATGAGAAAAACTATAAAAATCACTTCGCTAACTTGTGCCAAAAAAATCTTCTATGAACTGCCATGCCCCTCAGCGAATACCTTGGGGTGTCTTCTTCCAAAATGGGGTCACATGTGGGGTATTTATACTGCCCTGGCATTTTAGGGGCCCTAAAGCGTGAGAAGAAAATGCGTAAAAATGCCCTTCCTAAAAGGTACTCATTGGTTTTAGGTCCCTTTGGCATCATGGCTGCAAAGTGCACACATGTGGTATCGCTGCACTCAGGAGAGTAGGGCAATGTGTTTTGTCATGTATTTACATATACCCATGCTGGGTAAGAGAAATATCTCTGTAAATTGACAACTTTGTATAAAAAAATTTAAAACGTTGTCATTTACAGAGATATTTCTCACACCCAGCAGGGGTATATGTAAATATTACGTCCCAAAACACATTGCCCTACTTATCCTGAGTACGGCGATACCACATGAGTGACACTTTTTTGCAGCCAAGATGCGCAAAGGGGCCCTAAAACCAATGAGTACCTTTAGGATTTCACAGGGCATTTTTACGCATTTTGGATTCTCATGCTTTAGGGCCCCTAAAATGCCTGGGCAGTATAAATACCCCACATGTGACCCCATTTTAGAAAGAAGACACCCCAAGGTATTCCGTGAGGGCCATGGAAGTTCACATAAATATTTTTTTTTGCATAAGTTGGCGGAAATTGATATTTTTTTGTTTTTTTACAAAGTCTCATATTTCACTAACTTGTGACAAAAATAAAATTTTACATGAACTCACCATACCTCTAACGGAATACCTTGGGTGTCTTCTTTCTAAAATGGGGTCATATGTGGGTATTTATACTGCCCTGGCATTTTAGGGGCCCCTAAAGCATGAGAAGAAGTCTGGAATCCAAATGTGTCAAAATGCCCCATGAAATTCTAAAGGTACTCATTGGTTTTAGGTCCCTTTATGCATCTTGGCTGCAAAAGGTGTCACACATGAAGTATCGCTTGCATCAGGAGAAGTAGGGCAATGTGTTTTGGGGTGTATTTTTATATATACCCATACTTTGTGTGAGAAATATCGCTGTAAACGACAACTTTTAAAAAAAAATTATACAAAGTTGTCAATTTACAGAGATATTTCTCTCACCCAACATGGGTATATGTAAAAATACACCCTAAAAACACATTGCCCTACTTCTCCTGAGTATGGCGATACCAGATGAGTGACACTTTTTGCAGCCTGGGTGCGCAAAGGGCCCAAATTCCAACGAGTACCATTAGCTTTACATGGCTGCTCACAATTTAGCCCCGCCCAAAATGCCAGAACAGTAAACACACCCCACAAATGACCCCATTTCAGTAAGTAGACACCCCAAGGTATTCACTGAGGGGCATAGTGAGTCCGTGGGAGATTTTTATTTTTTTTGCCAGAAGTTAGCAGAAATGGAAACTTTATTATTTTTATTTTTTTCCTCAGAAAGTGTCATTTTCAGCTAACTTGTAAAAAAAAATGAAATCATACATGATTTTTTTTATCAAAGACATGTAGAACAATAAATTTTGCAAAAATTTATATAGAAATGTATTTTTTTAAAAAAATACAACAGAAAGTGAAAATGTCATTTTTTTGCAAAATTTCGGTCATTTTTGATTAATAGCAAAAAGTTAAAATGTCAGCAGCAATGAAATACCACCAAATGAAAGCTCTATTAGTGAGAAGAAAAGAAGGTAAAATTCATTTGGGTGGTAAGTTGTATGACGGAGCAATAAACGGTGAAAGTAGTGTAGTGCGGAATTGTAAAAGTGGTCTGGTCATTAAGGGTGTTTAAGCTTAGGGGGCTGAAGTGGATAAAGAAACTCATATGCCAATGCCAGTGACCTTCCAGGATAATCCTGCTGGTAAGAGCGGCATCCCGCTCCCAGCGCACAGTTAGAGCGGCGCCCGCTCTGAGACAAGAGATAGCGATCGCTACTAATTAACTCTAGCCAGGGATTGTCAGAACAGTCTTACCAGATATGATGGGTAAGCCCTCTACACAGTCTCCTTCCTGTGGAATGGTAGATTACCCGGTCTCAGGGGCTGCCTCACCAGAGTGTGCCCAGAAGAAGGGGTCATAAAGATAATACCTCGAAACGCGCTTGGTGTTCTCCCCCATCGTTGAAAGCCAAGGATTATCGCCAGACATAATCTGTACCAGAGATGGAAATTTGCTGAGAAAACACTGGGGTACCGCGCGATCGGCACAAGTATACGGAGGCACTATACTCCAAGAAGAGACACGTGCACCGCTGGGCACGCTCTGGTGAGGCAGCCCTTGAGACCAGGTAATCTACCATTCCACAGGAAGGAGACCGTGTAGAGGGCTTACCCATAATATCTGGTAAGACTGTTCTGACAATCCCTGGCTAGAGTTAATTAGTAGCAATTGCTATCTCTTGTCTCAGAGCTGGACGCCGCTCTAACTGTACGCTGGGAGCGGACGCCGCTCTACCAGCAGGATTATCCTGGAAAGTCACTGGCATTGGCATATGAGTTTCGTTAAGACTAATGAATGGCTACAAAGTTTGGATATTGAACTTTGAAATGTTTCTGAGATATACTCTCCCAAATTTGGGGTTTATTAGGACGCACAAGGCGCATTTAACTCCTGGACTATTATGGAACTATATCAGAAACTCTATTGACTGCTGCCGCTTAGAGGTCATATTTAATCACATATATGGGAAACTGTTTTTATGACCAAATGAATTATTGATTGATAGTTTTATTGTATATATAATAAATTACTGCGGACACCAGCTATTTAGAGTGTGCCCCCATTTCTCATATCCATATAAGTCTGAAATCGATGAAAGGGTGTCATTTCAGCAAATGGCATCAATCATGAAGAGAAAGTTAGAGCAGATACAAGTTGGTTGGGACGGAAGCTGCTGCGCATGGGAGTGCACGCTGTTGGCTTTTTATAGTTTGCAAGCACGTCCACTGTTACTGGATTGCAGGGTGGTCTTAACCCCTGGAAACGAGCAGTGTATAATGTGATGGAAAAATGAACCCAACCAGTAAAGGAGGCAATATGGACAATTACAGTACATTAGTAAGTGCCTTGTATTAACTTTCTCTACATAATAAATGCCATGTGCTGAAGTGAGACAACCCATTTAAAAAGACACTTTTGGCCCGTTACTACCTGTGCCACTGTGAAACCTGTAATATCTGTGAAAGTGAATGTCCATAGCAAGACAAGAACTGTCCTGAATCTGATCTGTTTGCTTTTAAATTTTTTAGTAAAGAACTGTTCTGCTGCACAACTGCCTTTTCATCATTGTTTCCTGCACTAATATTGCACTGAAAAGTGCTGCTGGCACGACAACCAGGACCCTGCCTTGCACCTTAAAACCTTTACCACCAAAGGCACCTCAGTCAGTCATCAAGCAGAAAAAGCCCAGAACCAGAGTGTGTCCCGAATCGAAGAGCGGGTACACTGTTCCCATCTTTGCACGCCTGCCCAGGGAGCTTCAGAACCACGAGTACAACTACTATTACACGCAGCCAGTCACCCACACTCACGCAAGAGCCCTGGGACATTTTCTTTTATTGATGGTGTGCTTTTGGACAAAGGTATACTCTGGAATGGAGCCAAAGGCCGTCAACAGGAGAACAGCCAGAATGTTCTTTAAAGAGGCACTTGTTACTGGCACATGGGGGGAGGCACTTGTTACTGGCACATGGGGAGGTTAAAGAGGCACTTGTTACTGGCACATGGGGGGGTTAAAGAGGCACTTGTTAGTGGCACATGGAGTGGGGGGTTGAAAGAGGCACTTGTTACTGGCACATGGGGGGAAGAGAGGCACTTGTTACTGGAACATGGGGGGGAAGAGAGGCACTTGTTACTGGAACATGGGGGGGAAGAGAGGCACTTGTTACTGGAACATGATTGGGGGGCATCTATGGGGAGTACTTGTTACTGGCACATTATTATGGGGGCTTCTACTGAGGCCACAAAGAAGGGGTATTTTATATGGGGGCTCTGTGTGGTACTAGTATTATCAGGGGGTTTATCTGTTTTGGTAGTATAGTATTGGGGAGCACAGTAGCACAGGGTGATATAAAAAGGAGGGGGTGATGACGTGACATGGAGGGGGGGGCCTTATTGTTTTTTGCCCCAGGGCCCCATTTCACTTAGAACCGGCCCTGGTTACACTATATCACAATCTAACCTACACTGACTATCTCCCACTAACTATCTGCATTATATATATAAGCCAACTATCTAACTATCTAATGTGACACAGGAAAGCACAGAGCACAGCAATGACACTGCTGTCTCTCTCAGAACTGCAAAAAAACAGCAGAAAATGGCTGCTGGGGGGGTTCTTATATAGTAAGGGGTGGGCAACTTTCCTATTGGTTGCTAGGGATGTTGCTAAGCTCAGACAAAGACATTGCAGCCTTCTCATTGGCCCACAAGCAAGAAGCAGGAGAGATCATGGGTTCAGTGGGAAAAAATGGGGAATATACTGTCATCATATAATGGACATTTACTTGTGTAGATGGGTCAATTGAGTACATTTCTTAGAATTATTTTACATTATTTACAGCCTAAAAGGAAGCATGATTTCATTTTTCAATGTTCAGGTCACATGGATATTCCAGTCCATAAACTATAGAAGATATTACGTTTTGGACACCGCGCTCATGGGCATACAAACAGGAATCTGGATTACAATGGGATGCGGATTTCTGCACAGAATATGATAAATTTCCCGTGTGAACATACACTATGGGATTGAGCATTCTTGGTAGACTTTTGAAGATGCCTGAGTTACCTTGGCTAACTACTGGATGCTTGGGAAGCAGATACCATTGAATGATGGAGAACCAGGACCTCGATTGTCTTAAATAATCTACAGTGCTCTTTTAGTATAATCTAAAACAGTGGTCTTTTAGCCATGTACTCAGTACAATGCCATTTAATGAGTGATTTCAATTCTTCATTCTTATCACAACACAATGAAAGAGCAGTTGAAGTACGTTCTTGATGAAAAACAATATGGGGCTAGAACGAGCTCTGAATGTCCCTATTCATCCCTTTAAGAAAATAGTTTCCCATTCTAAACAGAGCGTCGTTAGAGAATATATCATAGAAGCATTGTTTTTGTGTAATGAGCCTTGAAATGTATTGTCGTGTCACAATGTTCAATGTTAAAGCAAATAAAAGCACCAGACCTATGCTTTTCATGAGCAGTTTTATTGGTTTTGAATCCTGCCTGCAGGGATCCATTTTGTCTCTCTAATGGTTTCTTTCTATCTCCTATACAAAGCACAAGCGTTGAACATCAGTGGACGATCTCTCCGGGTCAATGTCAGGAAAATAATCAGTATAACCATAGATCAGTGTGCAAACGGAAACCCTTCTCATGAGAACATATTGTAGGACACATGGGGTCCCGACAATAAACAAGGGCAATTCTGGAGCCAGGAGGAGCATTGTTACCTACTGTGGCGGAGGCACATTGTTTTTATGAGATACAAAGGAGACATGGAGGAAAAAACGATAATAGCATTTTATTCATCTTAAAGGCTTTGTCCACCTTCATAGCCAAAGTTTTATCTTATCGTTCTGATAAATATAAAATGAAAAATGAAGCAACTTCGCAATAGGTCTTGATTAAACATTTCTTATTGTTTCACTTCTACAGCCTGTGTGCAGAATATACGTCTCTTACAGGGCGCCATAACATTTAGTACAGGGGCTTCTGTCTGTCTGGGAGGGTAGTAGGGAAATGAGGGCACTAGTTAGCATGGTAAAGGTGAGGACTGTTAGTTCTTTGCCATTTTGCTATGGCGTATTACTATGACCTCATGGGTGGGAGTGGTTCTTGCTTTTTACCCCACACCCCACCCAGTGATTGGACCTGGAGACATCTTCCTCCCATTCAGCTTATGTTTTATTGTAAAGAGAATGCACTTTATTTTCCATGTGGTATGGTACTTATTGGGATGGGGGGTTGGGGGAATGTATCATTCTTGTACATCAGTTTGGCACACAGAAGTTGCAAATTTTGGGTTTTCTGCCACCCTTGCCATTTAAAGGGGCAGGGCATGGGAGAGAGCGTCGGGCCAGCACAGCAGAGAGAGCAATATGAATGCCAGAAAAATGGTGCACATTACACTGGAAATCTATGCCAGCTCCCTTGTTTGCATGGATTTGTATCTTCTGGCACATGGAACTCCTGGAGATGTGCCAGAATTATTTCCTCTTAACCCCCTAGTGACCAGCCTGTTTTGGGCCTTACTGACCAAGTGTTTTTCTTACTTTTTTCATCTTTGCCTTCCAAGAGCTATAACTTTTTATATTTTTCCATCTATATAGCTGTATGAGGGCTTGTTTTTGCGGGAAAAGTTGTCGTTTTTAATGGCGTCATTTTGAGCTAAGATACAGCGAAGAAAGAATAGCCGGGACGGCACTCACCATTCGATGCACTTTATTCGGATATACTTGCAAGTTTCGGCAGTATGGGGCAGACCGCCTTAGCGTGGACGCCCACAACAGGCGACGGCCGTTTCGCGCAACCGCGCTTCCTCAGGCACTGGCGTGGAGACGTACACTATTCCTCCTCCTTATGACGGCAGGTTTGCGTGTTGCCAGGCATCCACAGACGCTGCCCCAATACATAAGGTATAACATAAAACGGACATACACATTAACAAATGCAGCACAAATTCACAATTATAAAAAAAAAAACACATCTGCAGATATCTATATATCAACACA
>JAKVIS010002980.1:0-19590 GCA_033119425.1 Bufotes viridis | reverse complement strand
GTTATATTATACTATGACTGAAACATAACGGACGCCTCAGACAGATGCCGTACTGCGGCATCCCTCACCATAGTGTTCCATTGTACAAAAAAATGTATAGATTTTTTTCTGGACTTTATAGGATGGTAAGACGTGGTACACTACGATCTCCCATTCTGCAAAAAAAAACGTATAAATTAGCATATATGTTTTTTTGTACAATGGAACTCTATTGGATGGATGCCACAGTATGGCATCTGTCTGAGGCGTCCGTAAACATACGTTTTCTTTTGTATATGTTAATCGTATGACAAAAATCCAACACTTCCATTATTTTCATTGTTCTGCTCATCAAACAAAGCAGAACAACAGAAATAAATAGTGGTGGTGTGAACGGGGCCTACGAGGTGGGTGTGCAGTGAACCGATACTGGTCTAATAACATGAAGCAATTATAGCGAGGTTATAAAGTCCAGTCCAATATGGCGGAACCTCCCTGTACGTTATCACTTGGCTATAATAGCCTGCTGTGTATTTACTACACACTGCAACACATACATCACTGCACTACATACATCAGTGTGAGATGTATGTAGTGCAGTGTGTGATGTATACATGTGTATGATGTATGTAGTGCAGTATGTGATGTGCGTAGTGCAGTGAATGATGTATGTAGTGCAGTGTGTGATGTATACATGTGTATGATGTATGTGGTGCAGTGTGTGATGTGCGTAGTGCAGTGAATGATGTATGTAGTGCAGTGTGTGATGTATGTAGTGATGTATGTAGTGCAGTGTGAGATGTATGTAGTGACAGTAGTGCAGTGTGTGATGTATACATGTGTATGATGTATGCAGTGCAGTGTGTGATGTGTGTAGTGCAGTGTGTGATGTATACATGTGTATGATGTATGTAGTGCAGTGTGTGATGTATACATGTGTATGATGTATGTAGTGCAGTGTGTGATGTATACATGTGTATGATGTATGTAGTGCAGTGTGTGATGTATACATGTGTATGATGTATGTAGTGCAGTGTGTGATGTACACATGTGTATGATGTATGTAGTGCAGTGTGTGATGTACACATGTGTATGATGTATGTAGTGCAGTGTGTGATGTATACATGTGTACTGTATGATGTATGTAGTGCAGTGTGTGATGATCACACACTCCACTACATACATTACACACCGATACATAACACCTTGCGCTGTCACCTTTTTCTGCGGCCCCATCTTGATGCTTGGGCTGTAGGCTTGAGCTCCTCAGCACGCCCGGCACTCTGTGCTTCAGCCGGCCCCTCCTCCTTTCATCTCCCGCCGGCTTTCTCTGGTGCAGGGCACTGTATGGCTCCGGCGCCCGCCCAAACTAAACTAACCAATAGCAAAGCTCCTTACTGTATGGAGCTTTGCTATTGGTTATTTCAGGCTGCGCTGCCTGTGCTGTGCCGTTCGCTGCGTGGTGCGTTCGCTGAAGACGTTTTTTTTTTTTTTCTTAAAGCTGCAGCGCGGCGGTGGGACAAGTCGCAAATGGCGATAAGACTTAAATTTCTTATCGCCATTTGCAAATTCCTACTCGCCCTGTCAGTAGGTAAATATTATGGCCCAGTGCGCAAGCGCGGCTAACTTCAGAACATCTATCCGATCTCCGCGCCTGCGCAGTGTGGGGGTAGTAAAAAATTACGACCCAGTGCGCAAGCGCCGAGGGGAGATCTGATGGCCATTCTTTCTGTTAAATAAATAAATATTTATATTTATTATATTTTTATAATGTTAATATTAAAATATCATTTATATTTATTATTTATATTATTATATTAATTATTTATATAATATTTATTTATTTAACAGAAAAAATGGCCATCAGATCTCCCCTCGGCGCTTGCGCACTGGGCCGTAATTTTTCACTACCCCCACACTGCGCAGGCGCGGAGATCGGATGGATGTTCTGGAGTTAGCTGCGCTTGCGCACTGGGCCGTAATATTTCCCTACTTAGGCTGTCCGACGAAAGCGCAGTGTCCCGATGTGCAGCCGAACTCCGCTGTGAGATTTTCCCTAAACTGTCGTTTTGCGCATGCGCAGATCGTCACAACTCGGGAACACCTCCTCATGTCATTTCCGGTGCGACCAGTAGGGAAATCTCACGAAGTAGGGATATGTAAAGTTACACCGGCTCAGTGTGAGTTGTCTATTTCCTATCGCCGGTAGGGACCTTTTTGGCCCCTAGTGGTCAGGTCCTGAACTGAAATAGTATATAGCCAGTTCACAGGGAGTTGGCTAAACACTATACTCCATAAGGACCTGGTCCTCACCAGTGATAGTAAATAGCCGACTCTACAGGAGCTGTCTATTTCCCATCATTTGTAGGGACCTCTTCTCTGCCTCGTTGATCTGGTTACTGAACTGTGATAGGATTTAGTTGCTTCTCAATGACTTGGCTAAATCCTCTTGTCTATTAGGACCTGGTCATTATTGTCCAGTAACAGCTTCTACATGGATGCAGTGTTATAGTATACAATAAGTTTATATAGGTGATTATTGTAGAATAAGCCGCTTTTTTTTATTTCCTCAAAATATTTACAATAAGCAATAAAAAAAACTATCATGTGACTTCTCAGCACTTGTATATGCAGAAATATTTCATATGAAAGCTTGACCCTTGGGGATCTCAGACACCACTTCCACACTTTGGCCGGGGGCTCGGCGGAGCTGATGTGTTTTATCCTAATGAGAAAGATTTCATAATAAGGATTTGGAGAAGGGGCAGAGGGATAGCAGAGCAGGGAGAGGCTGGTGATGCTACTAGGGGGCTCATACCATGGGGGAGTGATAAAGCCCACTATAATTCCCCCCCCCCCCCCAGTAGAAATAATTCTCCTTATAATGTGACAGTGCCTATGTTATCCCCTGAAGACGCTGACATGGACCGGCGAAACATGTTGGGAGATAGGGAGCAGTAGTGTGTGCTTTTAACGTCAGCCTGAAGCAGTGAGTAGATGTAGCAGTATAGCTAGAAAGAAACAAAAGTAGCGAGAGCCTGAGCGCACAGGGCCAACTACTTAAGAAGATAGCTGATACTAAGTTAGTATCAAAGTATCAAGTGCTGGTAGGAAAATAACAGCACGCTAATCAAACCTACATGAACTGCTTACAGGCTGAGGAATTTTAAGGCATAGTCACAAATGAATAAAAATAAGCTGATACACACCAGCTATTTTAAAAGATAGTGGTAAAAGTAAAATTTTAATGGTCAGCACATGAAAAAGGACCAATTAGGTCAAATGACCGCAGGAAATAAGTGAGTGCAAAAAATACCCCCTTGTAATGCCCCCAGTTGATCTAATGTCCCCATAGTGCCCCCATATTGTGCCAGTATAAAATACCCCTATATAGTGCCCTCAGTAAATGCCCCCATAGTGCTCCTCTCCCCCCTCCATCCTAGTGCCCCCCATAATGTACCAGTATAAAATGCCCCATATATAGTGCCCCAGTAGATTCCCTTAGTGTCCCTCATTTGTAAGTATAAAATACCCCTTCTCGGTGCCCCCGTAGATGATCCCATAGTAGTCCTCTCCCACCTTCCCCATAGAACCCACCATAATGTGTCCCAGTATAAAATGCCCCTATACAGAGCCCCCATATAAAATAACCGTTCTTTGTGGCCTCAATGGATGCCCCTATAGTGCCCACCAATAATGTGCCAGTAAGAAGTGCCCGCATAGATGTCCCCCAATAATATGCCAGTAGCCAGAGCCCCCCCCCTATTATGTGCCAGTAGCCAGAGCTCCCCCTATCATGTGCCAGTAGCCAGAGCCCCCCCCCCCATCATGTGCCAGTAGCCATAGGACCCACTATCATGTGCCAGTAGCCTGAGCCCCCCCATCAACATGTGCCAGTAGCCAGAGCCCCCCCTTATCATGTGCCAGTATTATGGAGTATGGAGGATTCATACTGCTAAGGGTCTTTTTCAAGGATAGGATATAGCTGACTCACACCGAAGTGGGTATTTCCCATACTCCGAAAGGAACTTTTCCATCTATTATGTACTAGGAAGGATTCATATTCCTGAGCCTGAGGTAATTTTTCGGGATAGGATTTAGCCAACTCACACAGAAGTGACTATTTCCCTTACCCCAAAAGGACCTTTTCCATCTATTATGTACTAGGAAGGATTCATACTGCTGAGGTCCTTTTCAGGGATATGATTTAGCCAACTCACACTGAAGTGGCTATTTCCCGTACACCAAAAGGAACTTTTCCCTCTATTATGGACGATTCATACTGCTGGGGTCCTTTTCAAAGATAGGATTTAGATGACTCACACTGAAGTGGCTATTTCCCGAACCCCAAACGGACCTTTTCCCTCTATTATGGAGGATTCATACTGCTGAGGTCCTTTTCAAAGATAGGATTTAGATGACTCACACTGAAGTGGCTATTTCCCATACCACAAAAGGACCTTTTCCCTCTATTATGGAGGATTCATACTGCTGGGGTCCTTTTTAAGGATAGGATTTAGCCAACTCACACTGAAGTGACTATTTCCCGAACCCCAAACGGACCTTTTCCCTCTATTATGGAGGATTCATACTGCTGAGGTCCTTTTCAAAGATAGGATTTAGATGACTCACACTGAAGTGGCTATTTCCCATACCCCAAAAGGACCTTTTCCCTCTATTATGTACTAGGTCTTTTTCCTGCTGAGGTCCTTTTCAGGGATTTAGCTTACTTACATAGAAGTGACTATGTTACTTACCCCCAAAAGGACCTTTTCCATCTATTAACAAGTAAGTGTTTGCACAAACTTTATAAAAATACAGTGATCATGATCGTGGTTCAGAAATGAAGCAGCTTTTTTTTTTTAAATGGCCTTTCAAAATGCATCCGATTAGGAGGGGCAGATCCTGGATGGAGCGGACATATCACTAGTGGACGGGGGCAGTGAAATGAGATGTCAGTGAAGTCAGAATAGTAGGAAGAGGCAAAGAATGAGGGTGACGGCACTGTCAGAGGTAACAACATCCTCTTGTCAGATGATGTTGTTGATGGCTCAGTCGTCCTTTCCACATTTTCATCTCCTTCATCCATAATAACAGTCGCCTAACAGTTAGTGGAGTCACTGGTTAATACTGACTGGGAGGCTGCTGCCGAGCCTGACAGTGCTGCCACCGCCAGTACTGGTGGAGGATGGGGTTTTTACTCCATTATCCTGTCCTCTTTCATTTTCTGTTGCCAAACATATCCTAATCAAATATGACTCTGTTTTCAACTACACACCAAATTGCAGTCTGTGATGCAAGAAATTCTTTTCCTGTACTACATGCAATATTCCAGTGTACGTTTTTATTTTAAATACACACATATATGGTGATTGTACACAGAGTGATGCAAGAAATTGAATTGCCTTTGAAAATGCAATATTGAAATCTAAGTTTTCTCAAATACACACCAAAATGCCGTGGGATGATTGTTTGCTGTATAAAAAGGAGGTCCCTTTCAAATTCATAAATTAAATATCAGAATGAACCTAAAATGCCCTCTAACCTTTACTGCTGAACTTAATGTGACCTTCTCTAAACCTTTACATGCACATGTCCAACTGTTCAGTGTTTTCAGGACTTTTTGCACAACTTGAAGTTCTCTAACAAGGAGCTTAACGTCAAAATTCACAACAGGTGTTTGATCCATGAATCACGCAATAAATTTCCTGGTTCAATAAGAATTAGTCACAAAACCACCTGAATAGATGGATAAAATGAAATTAATAAACTATAATTTTATTTCAAGTTCAAGGGTTAAAACGACAAAAATATCCCTTTAGGTATTCAGAGTATGTGGTCCATGGAGAGGGGATCTAACATATAATCCATCCACCTCCACTCACTCTGAAAAAGAGGTAGGGGTGTATCATTACCCGTGGACTCTGTAAGCCAGGGATCGTGACCCTATGGAAATAGCAGCAGAGGGGTCTCTATCAGAGAAGGGACCACCAATATGGCTATCAAGGAAAATTATTCCCTGACCCCCTACGAAAACTAGCTCCCCTCCTGTAGCTAGCCTGGTATCACTTTGACACAGAGTACGCTAGTAACACCTCTGGCCGGTAAGAGACATGTACCGCTATAAAGCGGCTACCGTCCCTCAACTATAGTGTGCCGAACTGCAAAGATTTGCGCTCAACGCGTTTCCACAGGGCTAGCACTTTGCCCTGTATCCTCAGGAGCTAACCAATCACTCATACATGCACTCCGGTCTGCTTGACAACACTTTCAACAGAGCAAGTCCCGAACACCTTTTGCGTGAACGGGCACCGGCACTATGACGGCCATACGCGGCCGCCCGACATTCGAGTATATAAGCCTATTAACCCGCCCGTAGGAACTGACGTGTTAGATGGGGGGGCGTGAAGAACACGCAGGTAGGAAACCTCCTACCGCTGTCCCAGCGCCTCCCATGCCTGATACTTCAAATCGCACCCACTAATCACACTAGTTGCGGTACCGCAATCACAGGGGGAAACCCGATATCCGCGGCCTCAAAATGTGCAGCTATAAGCCCAGACAATTGTGCTAAGGTACACTAAACCAAGGGAGTAACAAGTATCACAACACTCTCCCATACATAGATTGATCAGGGAGAGCGTGAGTGTCAAAACACCTAATCAGAGAGCGCCGTCACTAAAACTGTCATGAGATAGATCGTACGTGTGCATAAGGACCGACTGAGACATAGCAGTATGGAATAGAATGTCTAATCAACGGACCATAGATAACCATATGTGAACATGTATACACTCAAGCCTACATCAAACCAACCGTACCGTATCAATGATGGGTGTATCAGTGGTGTGAACAGATGTCAAAGATCGCCATCCCAGTGTGATAAGTAAAAGGGAAAAGGCAGACACCCTAGTCCCAATGAGAGATATTATAAAGAACAGATCAGATACTAAGAACGGTATGGGATGTAACGGGGCAAATACAGAGGTAACACAAACTATTAGCACATCAACAGACGTCCTATACTACCGAACAAGAAAGGGAGGTGGACAGCCATAGAACCTGGTCACTGACATATAAACCCAAGGAATCAACCATCCTAAGACAGGTGCCCCACTTTGAACCTATCTCTATAAATGGGCATGCCCATGAGACGTACCCTGTTGAAACCTCAGAGCACGTCACGAACAGATAAAAAAAAACAATCCTACAAGGTGGGACACACATTATAGAAAGCAGGCATATGAAATCATGTCATTGAGACCTTTAGGTTGAATAGTTTGTAGATAGAAGATCCATCTTGCCTCCTTCTGAAGCAACAAAGTATCCACATCACCACCACGCACTGAGCCCTTTATAGTATCAATTCCCTGGACCCTAAGTCCAGCTGGGTCACCCGCATGTTTCTCACACACATGTCATGCCAGTGATGTGTCGCTGGAGTTATGTATATCGGACAGATGTTCTCCAATGCGTCGTCTAAGTTCACGTTTCGTCTTGCCGACGCATTGGACGCCACATTTACATGTGATGATATATACGACCCCAGGTGTTGTGCAGCGGATAAAGGAGCGGATCATATACCGTTTACCAGTGACATGGCTTTCAAAGAAATGACCACGCTTTACATAGCTGCACATCAGGCATGACCCACAAGGGAAAGTCCCTTTGGCTTCACTGTTAAGCCACGTAGCTGGTTTCGGGCGTGTAAAGGTACTGTGTACCAGCTGATCCAGCAAATTTATGCCCCGTCTAAATGTAATAAGTGGGGATTCTGGGGCCAGATGTCCGACATCCGGATCCGATCTTAAGATTGGCCAGTGTCGTTGCAGTACATCACGTACCAAAGAATGCGCTTTATCGAACGTGGCCATGATCCTAGGGAAGGAATTCAGTTGTTCTCTGTCCCTAGGTATCAATAACGGTCGGCCGCCGACTTCTCTTCCAGGTGTAGATGTGACGTCATCGGCGCAGGCGCACTGAGGAAGGAGCGGCCGAGCAGCGTCCTCCTCTCAGTGAACTGAAGACTGGGACGGCGCAGGCGCGCGATTTGGAACTGAGACAGGGCCAGCCAGAGGAAGAGAGCGCTCGCTGGCCCTGTCACTCAACAGGAGGAGGGGGCGTTTTTTGGAAAGGAGGATGCGGCGGCTACCAGCAAGTAACCGCCCTACTTGCTGGTAGCAAGGTAATTTACATATTTAAAAAGTGAGTTTTTTAGCTAAAATAACGGACAGAAAAAGGTAAAAACAGTATATATAGAATAATCGCCCTATAAGGATTTTAGTAAGCACAAAAAAAAAAAAAGACTTTTGGGGGGTGACAGAAGCCTTTTAAACTCCCCTAGTTCGGAACAATTTCTTCTTGCCCTGAGATATTGTCCCTTCGGGATCCCACGTCTCAGGGCAAGCGGATGACCACTCTCCCAATCCAACAGACTGTTAGTGGCGGTTTCTTTCCTATACAGACAGGTACTAATCCTCCCCTCCTGATTCAGTCTGATCTTGATGTCAAGGAAATTGATTTCGTCAGAGTGAATTTCATGGGTGAAAAAAAGACCTACATCGTTTACGTTGAGTGCGGATACGAACCGGCTAAACTTCTCACTGGATCTATTCCATAGGATCAGCACGTCATCGATGTATCTAAGCCACAATAACACCGATGACGTGTACTGGTCCATGGATTCATCAAAGACCACGTCCCTCTCCCACCAGCCCAGGTAGAGGTTGGCAAAAGTGGGGGCACAAGGGCTCCCCATAGCCACCCCCCTGAGCTGGTGGAAGATGCACTGGTCAAAGATGAACACATTGTGTGTTAAAATGAACCAGAGCAGCTTCATAACAAAGTCGTTATGCCTCTGAAATTGTATCCCCCTTTGGCGGAGGAACCCCTCCACAGCCCCACACCCAAGATCATGGGGTATGGAGCTGTAGAGGGCCTCCATATCAAGGCTGGCAAGCATGGTGCCGCTCTCACATTGTATATCTTCCAGTCTTTTGAGAACGTCCATAGTGTCTCGGGCATAGGAAGGTAACGAGACCACGAAGGGACGCAATATTTGGTCCACGTACGTACTGATGTTCGCAGTAAGACTTCCCATGCCCGAGACAATCGGACGCCCCCTTAAGTCAGGACCCTTCTTGTGCACCTTAGGTAAACTATAAAATGCGGCCAAGACTGGGTATTTGGGCAATAAAAAGGCATGCTCTGATTTGCTGATGAGTTTCTTAGCCAGCGCATCATCTAAAATACTATACAGTTCGTCCTTAAACACCATGGTAGGATCTCGTGATAACCTCCTGTATGTCATCTGATCATTCAGGAGGTTGAGGCACATTGTTTGATATTTTTCAATGCCCAAAATAACAATGTTCCCCCCTTTGTCCGCCGGTTTCACTACTATACTGGAGTCACTTGTGAGTCCAGACAGCGCCACTCTCTGCTCTCTGGTCAAATTGTCACCTGCCACATGACAATACTCAATCGCATGTAAATCATCCGTGACCAGTGTGAGGAATGTGTCAATAGGGGTGCTATCGCCTATTGGGGGGGGGGGAACAACTTAGATGGATTTTTGAGGGGCGTAAATGGTCCATCCCCTATATTTCTCTCGCCTTCCTCAGCCATACCCGCCAGGAGCTGTACATCCTCAAGATCCTGCATCTCAATACCAAGCTCCTGACAGGTACGTCTGTCATGCAACGAAAAATATTTCTTCCATTTCAGTTTGCGTGCATATAAGTTTAGATCCTTTACCCAATTAAAAAGATTGAATTTCTGTGTGGGTACAAACGAGAGTCCTTTTCTTAAAATCCCCATCTCAACGTCGGTTAGTACCCGGTCAGAAAGATTCACAATCTGTAGGCTATCAGTCTGCCCTATAGTTTTTTGTTTCGCAGGAGATAGTCGGAGATGGTGGGGGCCTGGTCTAAAAAAACCCCTATTCGGTCCTCTCCCCCTCCTACCTCTCTGGGTGCCACCTCTTCCCCCCCGTTCCTCTACCCCTATTCTGGGTGAATCTAGGTGAGATTTCTGCGTCACTATCGGAAGATGAGACCTCAGTTTCAGTCTCTGGGGCTAATGGTCTTTTGCCCCCAAAATCGAAGAGTTTCCCCTCCTTAAAGTCGTTCACGTCTCGATTAAACTGGAAATGTTTACGTTGTTTAATATGAGACGTGAAACGTTCAATGTCACGTTGTAAGAGGGTCTCCATTTTACCAAAGTCAGAGTGGTCACTAAACTCTTTCGCTTTCGTGATCCACTCTTTTAATTCCGTCTCACTCCTAACCATCAGTTTCTTCTCCTCCTCAAGCAAAAGTTTCATAAGCCGCAGAGAGTCTTCTATAGATTCCTGTTCCCAGCGTTTGAGGAACTCTGGGGAACGTAATCTGGATACGGGTTGAATAGGGTTTCTGAGGCCCCTGGGAACAATTTTGTGCTCTAGATACGCCCCCAATGTTTGGACCTCCCACCAGCATCGAACCCTATCCTTGTATACCTGTTTAAGATGTTTAAATATTGAGGTGATACTCAGATGCGTTGGCTGTACGGACAATTCCTTTTTAGTGAACACCTCCCTTGGGTCACCAAGCCATGTGTCTGAGCTTAAATCATTTGACAAGAAGCCTGCCATTCCCCAACAACTTAATATCAGAAACCAAAACACACTTAAATGTACAAGGACGTGAATACGTCTCAAGAAAATCTCACAAAACCACCTGAATAGACGTATAAAATGAAAATAATAAACTATAATTTTATTTCAAGTTCAAGGGTTAAAACGACAAAAATATCCCTTCAGGTATTCAGAGTATGTGGTCCATGGAGAGGGGATCTAACATATAATCCATCCACCTCCACTCACTCTGAAAAAGAGGGGGGTCTGAGAGATAGATTAAGTAACAGAGGATATCCATCAGGGGTTTTAAAACAGGCGTATCACCACGCCCTGTCGGCCGACCGGTCCCAGTTATTGATACCTAGGGACAGAGAACAACTGAATTCCTTCCCTAGGATCATGGCCACGTTCGATAAAGCGCATTCTTTGGTACGTGATGTACTGCAACGACACTGGCCAATCTTAAGATCGGATCCGGATGTCGGACATCTGGCCCCAGAATCCCCACTTATTACATTTAGACGGGGCATAAATTTGCGGGATCAGCTGGTACACAGTACCTTTACACGCCCGAAACCAGCTACGTGGCTTAACAGTGAAGCCAAAGGGACTTTCCCTTGTGGGTCATGCCTGATGTGCAGCTATGTAAAGCGTGGTCATTTCTTTGAAAGCCATGTCACTGGTAAACGGTATATGATCCGCTCCTTTATCCGCTGCACAACACCTGGGGTCGTATATCTCATCACATGTAAATGTGGCGTCCAATGCGTCGGCAAGACGAAACGTGAACTTAGACGACGCATTGGAGAATATCTGTCCGATATACATAACTCCAGCGACACATCACTGGCATGACATGTGTGTGAGAAACATGCGGGTGACCCAGCTGGACTTAGGGTCCAGGGAATTGATACTATAAAAGGCTCAGTGCGTGGTGGTGATGTGGATACTTTGTTGCTTCAGAAGGAGGCAAGATGGATCTTCTATCTACAAACTATTCAACCTAAAGGTCTCAATGACATGATTTCATATGCCTGCTTTCTATAATGTGTGTCCCACCTTGTAGGATTGTTTTTTTTTATCTGTTCGTGACGTGCCCTGAGGTTTCAACAGGGTACGTCTCATGGGCATGCCCATTTATAGAGATAGGTTCAAAGTGGGGCACAGGCGCGTACATACAGGGGTCGCAGCGGTCGCAGTTGCGACCGGGCCCGGCACTCCAGGGGGCCCGGCCGCCTGTGGACCCCTGCAGTAGCGCTGTACCGGGGCCCAGTGCCGGGGCTCTCTCACCGCTATAGGCTTCAGGCCTAATAGGCCTGAGGCCTATGCGGTAGTGAAATCCCGGCACAGGCGTGCGCGATGACGTCATCACGCACGACCGGGGCCGGGACGCAGCAGCACAGAGAAGTGTGAGCGTCTTCTCTGCAAGCAAGCGCAGGTAAGTATTTAGCTTTTAGTTTTTTTATCTCTTTTTTATTAATTTTTATGTGACAACTTTGGGGGACATGTGGGGGAAAAATTATTATGGAGATAATGGAGGAATTACTTTGTGGGGGCAAATGATTGTGGGGGGCAAATTACTATACGGGCAGTGGGGGGGGGGGACTACAGAGTGAAGGAAACTACAGAGTGGGGGAAACTACAGTGTGAGGGGCAATGTGGGGGAAACTACTGTGTGAGGGGAAGTGTGGGGAGCAAATTACTATAGGGGCAGTGTGGGAGAAACTACAGAGTGAAGGAAACTACAGAGTGGGGGAAACTACTGTGTGAGGGGCAATGTGGGGGAAACTACTGTGTGAGGGGAAGTGTGGGGAGCAAATTACTATAGGGGCAGTGTGGGAGAAACTACAGAGTGAAGGAGACTACAGAGTGGGGGAAACTACTGTGTGAGGGGCAATGTGGGGAAACTACTGTGTGGGGGCGGTGTGGGGAAACTACTGTGTGGGGGCGGTGTGGGGAAACTACTGTGTGGGGGCAATGTGGGGAAACTACTGTGTGGGGGCGGTGTGGGGAAACTACTGTGTGGGGGCAGTGTGGGGAAGCTACTGTGTGGGGGCAGTGTGGGAGAAACTACTGTGTGGGGGCGGTGTGGGGAAACTACTGTGTGGGGAAACTACGGTGTGGGGAAACCACGGTGTGGGGGGCAGTGTTGGGGAAACTACGGTGTGGGGGGACATGTGGGGACAAATGATTATGGGGGCAAATTACTATATGGGGCAATGTGGGGGAAACTACAGTGTGGGGGACATTACTATATGGGGTCAGTGTGGGGGAAACTACTGTGTGGGGGAAATTAGTGTATGAGGGCAGTGTGGGGGAAATGACTGTGTGTGTGTGTGGGGGGGGGCAAATTACTATGGGGGCAGTGTGGGGGCAAATTACTATGGGGGGCAGTGTGGGGGAAATTACTATATGGAGGCAGCATGGGGGGGCGTTGCTATTGGGGAAGCACTGTAGGGGCAATTCTATTATTTTATATAGCATGTTTTTAGCGTACAGGGGGTGGAAGCAGGTTAGGGGTGGGGGGCGGCAATGGGGAGGGGCCCCATGGATCAGTTTCGCACCGGGGCCCCATGGATTGTGTGTACGCCACTGGTGGGGCACCTGTCTTCGGATGGTTGATTCCTTGGGTTTATATGTCAGTGACCAGGTTCTATGGCTGTCCACCTCCCTTTCTTGTTCGGTAGTATAGGACGTCTGTTGATGTGCTAATAGTTTGTGTTACCTCTGTATTTGCCCCGTTACATCCCATACCGTTCTTAGTATCTGATCTGTTCTTTATGATATCTCTCATTGGGACTAGGGTGTCTGCCTTTTCCCTTTTACTTATCACACTGGGATGGCGATCTTTGACATCTGTTCACACCACTGATACACCCATCATTGATACGGTACGGTTGGTTTGATGTAGGCTTGAGTGTATACATGTTCACATATGGTTATCTATGGTCCGTTGATTAGACATTCTATTCCATACTGCTATGTCTCAGTCGGTCCTTATGCACACGTACGATCTATCTCATGACAGTTTTAGTGACGGCGCTCTCTGATTAGGTGTTTTGACACTCACGCTCTCCCTGATCAATCTATGTATGGGAGAGTCGCAGGTATTGAAATTGTCAATGCTCCTGAAAGAGGAGGAGATCGCCACAAATTATTGTTACAATCTGAATCCAGATGGATTATCCGCACCCGTGCTATGGGGAGTATGGGTTTAAATGATAAGAACGATTTATCAGTGCATCTGTAAATCACCTTTGCCTTTTCCCTCCCAGGCTTGTTGTACCCAGGCTTGTATTAACCGCACTATATTGTATGTGAACTTGTATTTAGAATTCCTTGTATTTATGATTTATGATTGACCTTTCCATTGCTGTATATGGAATTTGTTTTTAAGCCCGGTGTTTGGGGGCGTGGCTTTCCACACCTGTCTATGATGTGATGTGCGAGTGCGTCCATTAAGAATGCGTGCTTCCACGCTTGGGCTTCAGGTGGCCTGACGAAGCGCATTGTTGCGTGAAACGGCCGTCGCCACTACACCTATTTGCTAGAGGTTGGAAAGCCGCCCCTACCCGGTTGTTGTTAAACTGGATGCCCGCAATAAAGATACCTTTCTCCAGACGTGGACGAGTGCCGCCTTTTCTCATCTCTCTACTTCAAAGTATGTATGGGAAAGTGTTGTGATACTTGTTACTCCCTTGGTTTAGTGTACCTTAGCACAATTGTCTGGGCTTATAGCTGCACATTTTGAGGCCGCGGATATCGGGTTTCCCCCTGTAATTGCGGTACCGCAACTAGTGTGATTAGTGGGTGCGATTTGAAGTATCAGGCATGGGAGGCGCTGGGACAGCGGTAGGAGGTTTCCTACCTGCAAGTTCTTCACGCCCCCCCATCTAACACGTCAGTTCCTACGGGCGGGGTTATAGGCTTATATACCCGAATGTCGGGCGGCCGCGTACGGCCGTCATAGTGCCGGTGCCCGTTCACGCAAAAGGTGTTCGGGACTTGCTCTGTTGAAAGTGTTGTCAAGCAGACCGGAGTGCATGTATGAATGATTGGTTAGCTCCTGAGGATACAGGGCAAAGTGCTAGCCCTGTGGAAACGCGTTGAGCGCAAATCTTTGCAGTTCGGCACACTATAGTTGAGGGACGGTAGCCGCTTTATAGCGGTACATGTCTCTTACCGGCCAGAGGTGTTACTAGCGTACTCTGTGTCAAAGTGATACCAGGCTAGCTACAGGAGGGGAGCTAGTTTTCGTAGGGGGTCAGGGAATTATTTTCCTTGATAGCCATATTGGCGGTCCCTTCTCTGATAGAGACCCCTCTGCTGCTATTTCCATAGGGTCACGATCCCTGGCTTACAGAGTCCACGGGTAATGATACACCCCTACCTCTTTTTCAGAGTGAGTGGAGGTGGATGGATTATATGTTAGATCCCCTCTCCATGGACCACATACTCTGAATACCTGAAGGGATATTTTTGTCGTTTTAACCCTTGAACTTTAAATAAAATTATAGTTTATTATTTTCATTTTATACGTCTATTCAGGTGGTTTTGTGAGATTTTCTTGAGACGTATTCACGTCCTTGTACATTCAAGTGTGTTTTGGTCAATAAGAATTAGTATTTAAACAGTCCTCATCATGCTGTTCACATTTTACCATCATGAGACCAAGACGACACCAGCAATTCATCAGCAATACTTAGCCATTGCAAGGCTACAAGCAGGATGTACTCAGATGGAAGTGGCCACTGAGCTTAGAGTGTCACATAGTGTCATCAGCAGGTTGTATCAGAGATACAGAGAGACTGGAAGAGCCACAGAAAGGCAGATGCCCTGCGGAACCGGATGATGAATGCCACACAACTCCAGGCACAAGGGAGGTGAGAGGCAGCCAAGTATCACGTCAGACCATTGGAAACCGTTTACATCAGCGCAGTCTGCGTGCTAGACGACCTGCAAGGGTACCTGACCACACCACCAGGCACAGGCGTCATTATCTTGCATGGGCCAGGGAGCATCTACGCTGGACGAAGGACCAGTGGGCCTCAGTGCTGTTCACTGATAAAAGTTGATTCAGCAGAAATGATGGCCGCCAACGATGTTGGAGACGTCAAGGAGAGCACTCTGCATCAGCCACTGTTGTCACCAGACTAGCCTTTAGTGGTGGTGGTTGTGGTGATACAGTGTGGGCAGATGTCTAGTCAATACAGAACCTCCCTACACTTTGTGAATGGTCCATACTACTTGAAGAACATCATTAATCTAGTCATTGTGCCTCTGCATGAACAACACAGGCCTGATTTCATCTTCATGGAGGACAATGCACCAGCTCATCGAGGTCTATCATTACGGAACTGCTGGAGACTGGGGGACCATGAAGAGGCTTGTACCCCAGAGCCTAAAAGTCCTGCGGGCTGCCCTTCAAGAAGAGTGGGATTCCATGCCTCAGCAGACAATAAGTTGACTTGTGAACAGCAGGAGACGTCATTGTCAAGCTGTAATTGATGCTAAAGGCCACATGACAAGTTCTGGAGACACTGACATTTTGTGGGGGTATACCCAGCACTGGTGTTGGCTTTTGTGTCAATAAATTGTGTGAGATGAGGAAATCAGCATTGCTGCTTCTACTTAAATGCCCGACTTTCATGATATAATATCACTGGAGCTGGAGCATTTACATTTTCCATAAATTTCACCCAAAAGCAAAATATCTCAAACTTTTTGTTAGTTTTGTATGTTTTTATGTTTTATAATACTTTGCTGGCAGATTAGAACATATATGATGCTGTCTGGTCTCTTTTTTCTTCCCCACAAAATGGCACTGTTCTGGGTATCGCTGATCCCACCAGGAAACACATTCAATACTGCAACCAAACATGATTAAAGGGCGTATCCGAGAACAAAACAGCCCCGCACTGGTGATGATACTCACCTGGTCCCCACTGCTGGATTCGGTCTGTGTGACATCACACATGACATAAGGGGAAGAGGTCACCGCTGAAGTCTGTGATTGGTGATGACACATGCCATTCCGGGAGCCACACAGGCTGAATTCAGCAGTGGGGACCAGGTGAGTATAATCACCTGAGCGGGTATGTCAGATGTAGGAGGTCTGTTTTTGTCTTGGATAACCCCTTTAACTCATTCAGGACAGGGCCATTTAGTTATTTACTGCCAGCCTTAACTTTATTTTTATTTTCACATAGCCATGTTCTTTCTAGTAACTTTATATTGCATATGATGTAGTGGGAAGCTGAAAAATAAATTCCAAATGGGGTGGAATGGAAAACAAAAGTCAGTTCCCCCATACTTTATTGGGTTTTGTTTCTAACGTGCTCCCTATGAGATAAAACTGGTCTGTTCCCTTCATTCTCCAAGTCAGTACAATTACAGTGATTTATATAGTTTTACTTGATTTTTAATCTGAAATGATTATTTTTTAACTTTTTTTTTACATCACCATATTCTGACCCCAACATAAATTTTTAATTTTTATATGTACGGAGCTGTTTTTACTGATACCATATTATTTTTAAATTGCCTTCTATAAAAAAATGTTGGGGAAATTACAAAATAGTGACAAATCAGCGCTTTTAAATTTTTTTTCCTCATTACGCCATTCGCCACGTGTTTTTATATTTTAATAGTACAGGCGGTTTCACATTCGTCGACACCAATCGTTAGACTGTGTCTCTCATAGACTCCATTGCACAGGCAGGGTCTTCATAGCTGTGGCTTGGCGCATTCAGGAAGACTGAGGTTGCTGCACACACAATCCGGCTCCCCTGATCCTCGCTCAGGGGAGCCAATGCTCATGGTGGGGAGCATGTGCTCATGGTTTTTCAGCTCCTAGATGCCATGGTCACATTTACCCACAGCATCTAAGGGTACGTTCACACGACGACAATTGTCGCGCGACAAAAAGTCGCACGACAATTTTTATAATGGGAGTCTATGGTGTCGCAGTGCGACATGCAACATGCTGCGACTGCGACGCGACAGTCGCAAAAAATCCATTCAAGATGGGTTTTTCTGCGACTGTCGCGTCGCAGTCGCAGCATGTCGCATGTCGCAATGCGACACCATAGACTCCCATTATAAAAATTGTCGCGCGACAATAGTGCGACTTTTTGTCGCGCGACAAATGTTGCAGTGAAGTTGTGCCCTATTTGTCACGCGACAATTGTCGTCGTGTGAACGTAGCCTAAGGGGTTAAATGTGTGCAATCGATGTTATTGACAATTGCATATATTAGTCCTGGGTGCCTGTCGTTTTAAACACTAGGCATCCGGAGATATGGTGATCACGAGCGGGCACCATCTCTGAATACCAAACTGCCAACATATATTTACGTTGGGCGGCTGGGAAGGGGTTAAAGCACTGTACAATGCAGGGAGGCCCCTTGTAGCAGTAAATGCTGTCAGCAGGTGGTTTAGTGTGGAGGTCTGTGGGGTCATTGTAGACGTTTGTGCTGATCTCTATCCACAGCTACAAGCTCCAAGCAGACAGAAGAACGCCAGCGGAGAGGGGAAAAAACAAGTTAATCTTAAAAAATTGGATAAAACTATTAGTTTTTATTGAAGACAAGATTTCACCTCTACATGTACAGTAGGCGATATCAGACAGGGAGACATGATATAAGAAAACTTGTAATGTCCAGCTCACCTTGACAGCTTGATTTCCCCGTGTGCCTTTGAGCCTGGGTGGACACCCTCAAGTAGAAATCCAAAACAAAGGAAAAAGTGGCTCTGGCACCAAGCATGGGATAAAATCAGGTTCCTTCTTTATTGGTGCATATTCACACACAGACAGATTCCATGGCAATTGCGACAAACGTTGACGCGTTTCGGACTAAACGTCCTTAATCGTAACGTTGTGTCAGTCTCTGTGTAAACCTTATATAAGACAAAGTAATACCTACCCACTTGTTATGTGGTGCAGTTGTTCAAATGCTATTGGTCACAGAGACAGACACTGGCTGTTACAGATTACAACAATCAAAGGTGCAACCACACGTGCTGGTGCTGACCAAATTTCACTTTTTTTCTCTTTTTTAACCCTGTGTGGTCCAGGGAGAAAAATAGCTATATCACTGTGTGAACTCTGACCAAAAAACCGCATCGTGTGAACTGCAGTACACATACAAATATAAAACAATGTGTAACAAAAAACCATCAAAGAACATGTTCAGCATGATACATATAATATATAAATAGAGCTATTGATATATATACATTAACTCTTTCTTTAGGTTTAATCCTAGGGGAACACGGGTATTTAAACGAAAGATACAAAATGCCTCCCTCAAATGTAATTTTTTACCAAAATCGCCACCCCTGAGAGGATTGGTTACTTTTTCTATAGCAAACGCTTGGAAGGTATTAGTACTGCGTGAATGTTGGTGAATAAAGTGTTTTGCTGCATTTGAGACATTAAGTGCTTTTGGATTTTCAATATAATTAAGGTGTTCCAGGATTCTATTTTTGAATTTTCTAGTGGTACTCCCCACATATAAAAGATCACAACTCGTACATTTCACTATATATACAACTCCAACTGTGTTACAATTGATATAATTTTTTATATGGAAAGTGGTAGAATGATTTGAATCCTGGAAATCCTTAGTATTAGGCTATATGCACACGACAGTTGTTTTTTGCTGTCCGCAAATCGGGATCAGCAAAAAAAACTGATGGTCCATCAGTTTTTTTTGGAGCATTTCTTTTGTTTTCACAGATCCCCTGTAATAAATGCCTATCCTCGTCCGCAAATGAGAAAAAAGTAGGACATGCACTACTTTTTTTGCTGAAGGGAAACACGGACAACGGACGCGGAACACACACGGATGAACGGTCAGCATTTTTTTGCTGACCCGTTGAAATGAATGGGTTCCTGTCCTATCCGCAAAAAAAACTGAAACGGAAGCCGAGAAAAACAACTGTCGTGTGCATGTAGCCTTAGGCCCCATGCACACGACCGTTGTTTGTTTC
>JAKVIS010002979.1:0-18906 GCA_033119425.1 Bufotes viridis | reverse complement strand
CTGTGGATGACACTGTTATGGGGGATCTGTGGATGACACTGTTATGGGGATCTGTGGATGACACTGTTATGGGGGATCTGTGGATGACACTGTTATGGGGGATCTGTGGATGACACTGTTATGGGGGATCTGTGGATGACACTGTTATGGGGGATCTGTGGATGACACTGTTATGGGGGATCTGTGGATGACACTGTTATGGGGGATCTGTGGATGACACTGTTATGGGGATCTGTGGATGACACTGTTATGGGGGATCTGTGGATGACACTGTTATGGGGGATCTGTGGATGACACTGTTATGGGGGATCTGTGGATGACACTGTTATGGGGGATCTGTGGATGACACTGTTATGGGGGATCTGTAGATGACACTGATATGGGAGATCTGTGGATGACACTGTTATGCGGGATCTGTGGATGATACTGTTATGGGGGATCTGTGGAGGTCACTGTTATGGGGGATCTGTGGATGTCACACTGTAATGGGTGATCTGTGGATGACACACTGTAATGTGGGATCTGTGGATGACACTGTTATGGGGGATCTGTGGATGACACTGTTATGGGGGATCTGTGGATGACACTGCTATGGGGGATCTGTGGATGACACTGTTATGGAGGATCTGTGGATGACACTGTTATGGGGATCTGTGGATGACACTGTTATGGGGGATCTGTGGATGACACTGTTATATGGGGATCTGTGGATGACACACTGTTATGGGGATCTATGGATGACACTGTTATGGGGGATCTGTGGATGACACTGTTATGGGGGATCTGTGGATGACACTGTTATGGGGGATCTGTGGATGACACACTGTAATGGGGAATCTGTGGATGACACTGTTATGGGGGATCTGTGGATGACACTGTTATGGGGGATCTGTGGATGACACTATTATGGGGGATCTGTGGATGACACTGTTATGGGGGATCTGTGGATGACACTGTTATGGGTGGATCTGTGGATGACACAGTGTTACAGGGGATCTGTGGATGACACTGTTATGCGGGATCTGTGGATGACACTGTTATGGGGGATCTGTGGAGGTCACTGTTATGGGGGATCTGTGTATGACACTGTTATGGTGGATCTGTGGATGTCACACTGTAATGGGGGATCTGTGGATGACACACTGTAATGTGGGATCTGTGGATGACACAGTTATGGGGGATCTGTGGATGACACTGTTATGGGGGTACTGTGGATGACACTATTATGGGGAGATCTGTGGATGACACTGTTATGGGGGATCTGTGGATGACACTATTATGGGGGATCTGTGGATGACACTGTTATGGGTGGATCTGTAGATGACACAGTGTTACAGGGGATCTGTGGATGACACTGTTATGCGGGATCTGTGGATGACACTGTTATGGGGGATCTGTGGAGGTCACTGTTATGGGGGATCTGTGTATGACACTGTTATGGTGGATCTGTGGATGTCACACTGTAATGGGGGATCTGTGGACGACACACTGTAATGTGGATCTGTGGATGACACAGTTATGGGGGATCTGTGGATGACACTGTTATGGGGGATCTGTGGATGACACTGTTATGGGGGATCTGTGGATGACACTGCTATGGGGATCTTTGGATGACACTGTTATGGGGGATCTGTGGATGACACTGTTATGGGGCATCTGTGGATGACACTGTTATGGGAGGATCTGTGGATGACACTGTTATGGGGGATCTGTGGATGACACACTGTTATAGGGATCTATGGATGACACTGTTATGGGGGATCTGTGGATGACACTGTTAATGGGGATCTGTGGATGGCACTGTTATGGGGGATCTGTGGATGACACTGTTATGGGGGATCTGTGGATGACACTGTTATGGGGGATCTGTGGATGACACTGTTATGGGGGATCTGTGGATGACACTATTATGGGGGATCTGTGGATGACACACTGTAATGGGGGATCTGTGGGTGACACTGATATGGGGGACCTGTGGGTGACACTGTTATGGGAGATCTGTGGATGACACTGTTATGGGGGATCTGTGGATGACACTGTTATGGGTAATCTGTGGAGGTCACTGTCATGGGGATCTATGGATGACACTGTTATGGGGGATCTGTGGATGACAATGTTATGGGGGATCTGTGGATGACACTGTTATGGGGGATCTGTGGATGACACTGTTATGGGGGATCTGTGGATGACACTGTTATGGGGATCTGTGGATGACACTGTTATGGGGGATCTGTGGATGACACTGTTATGGGGGATCTGTGGATGACACTGTTATGGGGGATCTGTGGATGACACTGTTATGGGGGATCTGTGGATGACACTGTTATGGGGGATCTGTGGATGACACTGTTATGGGGGATCTGTGGATGACACTGTTATGGGGGATCTGTGGATGACACTGTTATAGGGGATCTGTGGATGACACACTGTAATGGGGAATCTGTGGATGACACTGTTATGGGGGATCTGTGGATGACACTGTTATGGGGGATCTGTGGATGACACTGTTATGGGGGATCTGTGGATGACACTGTTATGGGGGATCTGTGGATGACACTGTTATGGGGGATCTGTGGATGACACTGTTATGGGGATCTGTGGATGACACTGTTATGGGGATCTGTGGATGACACTGTTATGGGGGATCTGTGGATGACACTGTTATGGGGGATCTGTAGATGACACAGTGTTATAGGGGATCTGTGGATGACACTGTTATGCGGGATCTGTGGATGACACTGTTATGGGGGATCTGTGGAGGTCACTGTTATGGGGGATCTGTGTATGACACTGTTATGGTGGATCTGTGGATGTCACACTGTAATGGGGGATCTGTGGATGACACACTGTAATGTGGGATCTGTGGATGACACTGTTATGGGGGATCTGTGGATGACACTGTTATGGGGGATCTGTGCATGACACTGCTATGGGGATCTTGTGGATGACACTGTTATGGGGGATCTGTGGATGACACTGTTATGGGGGATCTGTGGATGACACTGTTATGGGGGATCTGTGGATGACACTGTTATGGGGGATCTGTGGATGACACACTGTTATAGGGATCTATGGATGACACTGTTATGGGGGTTCTGTGGATGACACTGTTATGGGGGGATCTGTAGATGACACAGTGTTATAGGGGATCTGTGGATGACACTGTTATGTGGGATCTGTGGATGACACTGTTATGGGGGATCTGTGGATGACACTGTAATGGGGGATCTGTGGATGACACTTATGGAGGATCTGTGGATGACACTGTTATGGGGGATGTGGGGATGACACACTGGTATGGGGGATCTGTGGATGACACACTGATATGGGGGATATGTGGATGACACACTGTTATGGGATCTGGTTATAACACTGTTATGGGGGGATCTATGGATGACAATGTTATGGGTGGGATCTGTGGATGACACACTGTAATGGGGGATCTGTGGTTGACACTGTTATGGGGAGATCTGGGAATAACACTGTGATAGAGCATCTGTGGATGACACTGTTATGGTGAGATCTGTGGATGACACTGTTATGGGGGATCTGTGGATGACACTGTTATGGGGGATCTATGGATGACAATGTTATGGGGGATCTGTGGATGACACACTGTAATGGGGAATCTGTGGTTGACACTGTTATGGGGAGATCTGGGAATAACACTGTGATAGAGCATCTGTGGATGACACTGTTATGGTGAGATCTGTGGATGACACTGTTATGCGGGATCTGTGGATGACACTGTTATGGGGGATCTGTGGATGACACTGTTATAAGGATCTGTGGATGGCACTATTATGAGGGATCTGTGGATGGCACTGTTATGGGGGATCTGTGGATGACACTGTTATGGGGGATCTGTGGATGACACTGTTATGGGGGATCTGTGGATGACACTGTTTTGGGGGATCTGTGGATGACACTGTTATGGGGGATCTGTGGATGACACTGTTATGGGGGATCTGTGGATGACACTGTTATGGGGGATCTGTGGATGACACTGTTATGGGGGATCTGTGGATGACACTGTTTTGGGGGATCTGTGGATGACACTGTTATGGAGGATCTGTAGATGACACTGATATAGGGAGATCTGTGGATGACACTGTTATGCGGGATCTGTGGATGATACTGTTATGGGGGATCTGTGGAGGTCACTGTTATGGGGGATCTGTGGATGTCACACTGTAATGGGTGATCTGTGGACGACACACTGTAATGTGGGATCTGTGGATGACACTGTTATGGGGGATCTGTGGATGACAATGTTATGGGGGATCTGTGGATGACACTGCTATGGGGATCTGTGGATGACACTGTTATGGAGGATCTGTGGATTGCACTGTTATGGGGGATCTGTGGATGGCACTGTTATGGGGGATCTGTGGATGACACTGTTATATGGGAACTGTGGATGACACACTGTTATGGGGATCTATGGATGACACTGTTATGGGGGATCTGTGGATGACACTGTTATGGGGGATCTGTGGATGACACTGTTATGGGGGATCTGTGGATGACACACTGTAATGGGGAATCTGTGGATGACACTGTTATGGGGGTCTGTGGATGACACTGTTATGGGGGATCTGTGGATGACACTATTATGGGGGATCTGTGGATGACACTGTTATGGGGGATCTATGGATGACACTGTTATGGGTGGATCTGTAGATGACACAGTGTTACAGGGATCTGTGGATGACACTGTTATGCGGGATCTGTGGATGACACTGTTATGGGGGATCTGTGGAGGTCACTGTTATGGGGGATCTGTGTATGACACTGTTATGGTGGATCTGTGGATGTCACACTGTAATGGGGGATCTGTGGACGACACACTGTAATGTGGGATCTGTGGATGACACAGTTATGGGGGATCTGTGGATGACACTGTTATGGGGGTACTGTGGATGACACTATTATGGGAGATCTGTGGATGACACTGTTATGGGGGATCTGTGGATGACACTATTATGGGGGATCTGTGGATGACACTGTTATGGGTGGATCTGTAGATGACACAGTGTTACAGGGATCTGTGGATGACACTGTTATGCGGGATCTGTGGATGACACTGTTATGGGGGATCTGTGGAGGTCACTGTTATGGGGGATCTTTGTATGACACTGTTATGGTGGATCTGTGGATGTCACACTGTAATGGGGGATCTGTGGACGACACACTGTAATGTGGGATCTGTGGATGACACAGTTATGGGGGATCTGTGGATGACACTGTTATGGGGGATCTGTGGATGACACTGTTATGGGGGATCTGTGGATGACACTGCTATGGGGATCTTTGGATGACACTGTTATGGGGGATCTGTGGATGACACTGTTATGGGGGATCTGTGGATGACACTGTTATGGGAGGATCTGTGGATAACACTGTTATGGGGGATCTATGGATGACACACTGTTATAGGGATCTATGGATGACACTGTTATGGGGGATCTGTGGATGACACTTTAATGGGGATCTGTGGATGGCACTGTTATGGGGGATCTGTGGATGACACACTGTTATGGGGATCTATGGTTGACACTGTTATGGGGGATCTGTGGATGACACTGTTATGGGGGATCTGTGGATGACACTATTATGGGGGATCTGTGGATGACACACTGTAATGGGGGATCTGTGGGTGACACTGATATGGGGGACCTGTGGGTGACACTGTTATGGGAGATCTGTGGATGACACTGTTATGGGGGATCTGTGGATGACACTGTTATGGGTAATCTGTGGAGGTCACTGTCATGGGGATCTATGGATGACACTGTTATGGGGATCTGTGGATGACAATGTTATGGGGGATCTGTGGGTGACACTGTTATGGGGGATCTGTGGATGACACTGTTATGGGGGATCTGTGGATGACACTGCTATGGGGATCTGTGGATGACACTGTTATGGAGGATCTGTGGATGACACTGTTATGGGGGATCTGTGGATGACACTGTTATGGGGGATCTGTGGATGACACTGTTATATGGGTTCTGTGGATGACACACTGTTATGGGGATCTATGGATGACACTCTTATGGGGGATCTGTGGATGACACTGTTATGGGGGATCTGTGGATGACACTGTTATGGGGGATCTGTGGATGACACACTGTAATGGGGAATCTGTGGATGACACTGTTATGGGGGGTCTGTGGATGACACTGTTATGGGGGATCTGTGGATGACACTATTATGGGGGATCTGTGGATGACACTGTTATGGGGGATCTGTGGATGACACTGTTATGGGTGGATCTGTAGATGACACAGTGTTACAGGGGATCTGTGGATGACACTGTTATGCGGGATCTGTGGATGACACTGTTATGGGGGATCTGTGGAGGTCACTGTTATGGGGGATCTGTGTATGACACTGTTATGGTGGATCTGTGGATGTCACACTGTAATGGGGGATCTGTGGACGACACACTGTAATGTGGGATCTGTGGATGACACAGTTATGGGGGATCTGTGGATGACACTGTTATGGGGGTACTGTGGATGACACTATTATGGGAGATCTGTGGATGACACTGTTATGGGGGATCTGTGGATGACACTATTATGGGGGATCTGTGGATGACACTGTTATGGGTGGATTTGTAGATGACACAGTGTTACAGGGGATCTGTGGATGACACTGTTATGCGGGATCTGTGGATGACACTGTTATGGGGGATCTGTGGAGGACACTGTTATGGGGGATCTGTGTATGACACTGTTATGGTGGATCTGTGGATGTCACACTGTAATGGGGGATCTGTGGACGACACACTGTAATGTGGGATCTGTGGATGACACAGTTATGGGGGATCTGTGGATGACACTGTTATGGGGGATCTGTGGATGACACTGTTATGGGGGATGTGGGGATGACACACTGGTATGGGGGATCTGTGGATGACACACTGATATGGGGGATATGTGGATGACACACTGTTATGGGGATCTGGTTATAACACTGTTATGGGGGATCTATGGATGACAATGTTATGGGGGATCTGTGGATGACACACTGTAATGGGGGATCTGTGGTTGACACTGTTATGGGGAGATCTGGGAATAACACTGTGATAGAGCATCTGTGGATGACACTGTTATGGTGAGATCTGTGGATGACACTGTTATGGGGGATCTGTGGATGACACTGTTATGGGGGATCTGTGGATGACACTGTTATAAGGATCTGTGGATGACACTATTATGAGGGATCTGTGGATGGCACTGTTATGGGGGATCTGTGGATGACACTGTTATGGGGGATCTGTGGATGACACTGTTAAGGGGGATCTGTGGATGACACTGTTTTGGGGGATCTGTGGATGACACTGTTATGGGGGATCTGTGGATGACACTGTTATGGGGGATCTGTGGATGACACTGTTATGGGGGATCTGTGGATGACACTGTTTTGGGGGATCTGTGGATGTCACACTATAATGGGTGATCTGTGGACGACACACTGTAATGTGGGATCTGTGGATGACACTGTTATGGGGGATCTGTGGATGACAATGTTATGGGGGATCTGTGGATGAAACTGCTATGGGGATCTGTGGATGACACTGTTATAGGGGATCTGTGGATGACACTGTTATGGGGGATCTGTGGATGACACTGTTATAAGGATCTGTGGATGACACTATTATGAGGGATCTGTGGATGGCACTGTTATGGGGGATCTGTTGATGGCACTGTTATGGGGGGATCTATGGATGACACTGTTATGGGGGATCTGTGGATGACACTGTTATGGGGGATCTGTGGATGACACTGTTATGGGGGATCTGTGGATGACACACTGTAATGGGGAATCTGTGGATGACACTGTTATGGGGGGGTCTGTGGATGACACTGTTATGGGGGATCTGTGGATGACACTATTATGGGGGATCTGTGGATGACACTGTTATGGGGGGATCTATGGATGACACTGTTATGGGTGGATCTGTGGATGACACAGTGTTACAGGAGATCTGTGGATGACACTGTTATGCGGGATCTGTGGATGACACTGTTATGGGGGATCTGTGGAGGTCACTGTTATGGGGGATCTGTGTATGACACTGTTATGGTGGATCTGTGGATGTCACACTGTAATGGGGGATCTGTGGACGACACACTGTAATGTGGGATCTGTGGATGACACAGTTATGGGGGATCTGTGGATGACACTGTTATGGGGGATCTGTGGATGACACTGTTATGGGGGATCTGTGGATGACACACTGGTATGGGGGATCTGTGGATGACACACTGATATGGGAGATATGTGGATGACACACTGTTATGGGGATCTGGTTATAACACTGTTATGGGGGATCTATGGATGACAATGTTATGGGGGATCTGTGGATGACACACTGTAATGGGGGATCTGTGGATGACACTGTTATGGGGAGATCTGGGAATAACACTGTGATGGAGCATCTGTGGATGACACTGTTATGGTGAGATCTGTGGATGACACTGTTATGGGGGATCTGTGGATGACACTGTTATGGGGGATCTGTGGATGACACTGTTATAGGGATCTGTGGATGACACTATTATGAGGGATCTGTGGATGACACTGTTATGGGGATCTGTGGATGACACTGTTATGGGGGATCTGTGGATGACACTGTTATGGGGGATCTGTGGATGACACTGTTATGGGGGATCTGTGGATGACACTGTTATGGGGGATCTGTGGATGACACTGTTATGGGGGATCTGTGGATGACACTGTTATGGGGGATCTGTGGATGACACTGTTATGGGGGATCTGTGGATGTCACACTGTAATGGGTGATCTGTGGACGACACACTGTAATGTGGGATCTGTGGATGACACTGTTATGGGGGATCTGTGGATGACAATGTTATGGGGGATCTGTGGATGACACTGTTATGGGGGATCTGTGGATGACACTGTTATGGGGGATCTGTGGATGACACTGTTATGGGGGATCTGTGGATGACACTGTTATGGAGGATCTGTGGATGACACTGTTATGAGGGATCTGTGGATGACACTGTTATGGGGGATCTGTGGATGACACTGTTATGGGGGATCTATGGATGACACTGTTATGGGGGATCTGTGGATGACACTGTTATGGGGGATCTGTGGATGACACTGTTATGGGGGATCTGTGGATGACACACTGTAATGGGGAATCTGTGGATGACACTGTTATGGGGGTCTGTGGATGACACTGTTATGGGGGATCTGTGGATGACACTATTATGGGGGATCTGTGGATGACACTGTTATGGGGGATCTGTGGATGACACTGTTATGGGTGGATCTGTGGATGACACAGTGTTACAGGGGATCTGTGGATGACACTGTTATGCGGGATCTGTGGATGACACTGTTATGGGGGATCTGTGGAGGTCACTGTTATGGGGGATCTGTGTATGACACTGTTATGGTGGATCTGTGGATGTCACACTGTAATGGGGGATCTGTGGACGACACACTGTAATGTGGGATCTGTGGATGACACAGTTATGGGGGATCTGTGGATGACACTGTTATGGGGGTACTGTGGATGACACTATTATGGGAGATCTGTGGATGACACTGTTATGGGGGATCTGTGGATGACACTATTATGGGGGATCTGTGGATGACACTGTTATGGGTGGATCTGTAGATGACACAGTGTTACAGGGGATCTGTGGATGACACTGTTATGCGGGATCTGTGGATGACACTGTTATGGGGGATCTGTGGAGGTCACTGTTATGGGGGATCTGTGTATGACACTGTTATGGTGGATCTGTGGATGTCACACTGTAATGGGGGATCTGTGGACGACACACTGTAATGTGGATCTGTGGATGACACAGTTATGGGGGATCTGTGGATGACACTGTTATGGGGGATCTGTGGATGACACTGTTATGGGGGATCTGTGGATGACACACTGGTATGGGGATCTGTGGATGACACACTGATATGGGGGATCTGTGGATGACACACTGTTATGGGGGATCTGGTTATAACACTGTTATGGGGGATCTATGGATGACAATGTTATGGGGGATCTGTGGATGACACACTGTAATGAGGGATCTGTGGTTGACACTGTTATGGGGAGATCTGGGAATAACACTGTGATAGAGCATCTGTGGATGACACTGTTATGGTGAGATCTGTGGATGACACTGTTATGGGGGATCTGTGGATGACACTGTTATGGGGGATCTGTGGATGACACTGTTATAGGGATCTGTGGATGACACTATTATGAGGGATCTGTGGATGGCACTGTTATGGGGGATCTGTGGATGACACTGTTATGGGGGATCTGTGGATGACACTGTTATGGGGGATCTGTGGATGACACTGTTATGGGGGATCTGTGGATGACACTGTTATGGGGGATCTGTGGATGACACTGTTATGGGGGATCTGTGGATGACACTGTTATGGGGGATCTGTGGATGACACTGTTATGGGGGATCTGTGGATGTACACTGTTATGGGGGATCTGTGGATGACACTGTTATGTGGGATCTGTGGATGACACTGTTATGGGGGATCTGTGGATGACACTGTTATGGGGGATCTGTGGATGACACTGTTATGGGGGATCTGTGGATGACACTGCTATGGGGGATCTGTGGATGACACTGTTATGGGGGATCTGTGGATGACACTGTTATGGGGGATCTGTGGATGACACTGTTATGGGGGATCTGTGGATGACACTGTTATGTGGGGATCTGTGGATGACACTGTTATGGGGGATCTATGGATGACACTGTTATGGGGGATCTGTGGATGACACTGTTATGGGGGATCTGTGGATGACACTGTTATGGGGGATCTGTGGATGACACACTGTAATGGGGAATCTGTGGATGACACTGTTATGGGGGTCTGTGGATGACACTGTTATGGGGGATCTGTGGATGACACTATTATGGGGGATCTGTGGATGACACTGTTATGGGGGATCTGTGGATGACACTGTTATGGGTGGATCTGTAGATGACACAGTGTTACAGGGATCTGTGGATGACACTGTTATGCGGGATCTGTGGATGACACTGTTATGGGGGATCTGTGGAGGTCACTGTTATGGGGGATCTGTGTATGACACTGTTATGGTGGATCTGTGGATGTCACACTGTAATGGGGGATCTGTGGACGACACACTGTAATGTGGGATCTGTGGATGACACAGTTATGGGGGATCTGTGGATGACACTGTTATGGGGGTACTGTGGATGACACTATTATGGGAGATCTGTGGATGACACTGTTATGGGGGATCTGTGGATGACACTATTATGGGGGATCTGTGGATGACACTGTTATGGGTGGATCTGTAGATGACACAGTGTTACAGGGATCTGTGGATGACACTGTTATGCGGGATCTGTGGATGACACTGTTATGGGGGATCTGTGGAGGTCACTGTTATGGGGGATCTGTGTATGACACTGTTATGGTGGATCTGTGGATGTCACACTGTAATGGGGGATCTGTGGACGACACACTGTAATGTGGGATCTGTGGATGACACAGTTATGGGGGATCTGTGGATGACACTGTTATGGGGGATCTGTGGATGACACTGTTATGGGGGATCTGTGGATGACACTGTTATGGGGGATCTGTGGATGACACTGTTATGGGGGATCTGTGGATGACACTGTTATGGGAGGATCTGTGGATGACACTGTTATGGGGGATCTGTGGATGACACACTGTTATAGGGATCTATGGATGACACTGTTATGGGGGATCTGTGGATGACACTTTAATGGGGATCTGTGGATGGCACTGTTATGGGGGATCTGTGGATGACACACTGTTATGGGGATCTATGGTTGACACTGTTATGGGGGATCTGTGGATGACACTGTTATGGGGGATCTGTGGATGACACTGTTATGGGGATCTGTGGATGACACTATTATGGGGGATCTGTGGATGACACACTGTAATGGGGGATCTGTGGGTGACACTGATATGGGGGACCTGTGGGTGACACTGTTATGGGAGATCTGTGGATGACACTGTTATGGGGGATCTGTGGATGACACTGTTATGGGTAATCTGTGGAGGTCACTGTCATGGGGATCTATGGATGACACTGTTATGGGGATCTGTGGATGACAATGTTATGGGGGATCTGTGGGTGACACTGTTATGGGGGATCTGTGGATGACACTGTTATGGGGGATCTGTGGATGACACTGCTATGGGGATCTGTGGATGACACTGTTATGGAGGATCTGTGGATGACACTGTTATGGGGGATCTGTGGATGACACTGTTATGGGGGATCTGTGGATGACACTGTTATATGGGTATCTGTGGATGACACACTGTTATGGGGGATCTATGGATGACACTGTTATGGGGGATCTGTGGATGACACTGTTATGGGGGATCTGTGGATGACACTGTTATGGGGGATCTGTGGATGACACACTGTAATGGGGAATCTGTGGATGACACTGTTATGGGGGGTCTGTGGATGACACTGTTATGGGGGATCTGTGGATGACACTATTATGGGGGATCTGTGGATGACACTGTTATGGGGGATCTGTGGATGACACTGTTATGGGTGGATCTGTAGATGACACAGTGTTACAGGGGATCTGTGGATGACACTGTTATGCGGATCTGTGGATGACACTGTTATGGGGGATCTGTGGAGGTCACTGTTATGGGGGATCTGTGTATGACACTGTTATGGTGGATCTGTGGATGTCACACTGTAATGGGGGATCTGTGGACTACACACTGTAATGTGGGATCTGTGGATGACACAGTTATGGGGGATCTGTGGATGACACTGTTATGGGGGATACTGTGGATGACACTATTATGGGAGATCTGTGGATGACACTGTTATGGGGGATCTGTGGATGACACTATTATGGGGGATCTGTGGATGACACTGTTATGGGTGGATCTGTAGATGACACAGTGTTACAGGGGATCTGTGGATGACACTGTTATGCGGGATCTGTGGATGACACTGTTATGGGGGATCTGTGGAGGTCACTGTTATGGGGGATCTGTGTATGACACTGTTATGGTGGATCTGTGGATGTCACACTGTAATGGGGGATCTGTGGACGACACACTGTAATGTGGGATCTGTGGATGACACAGTTATGGGGGATCTGTGGATGACACTGTTATGGGGGATCTGTGGATGACACTGTTATGGGGGATCTGTGGATGACACTGTTATGGGGGATCTGTGGATGAACACTGTTATGGGGGATCTGTGGATGACACTGTTATGGGGGATCTGTGGATGACACTGTTATGGGAGGATCTGTGGATGACACTGTTATGGGGGATCTGTGGATGACACACTGTTATGGGGGATCTGTGGATGACACTGTTATGGGGGATCTGTGGATGACACTGTTATGGGGGATCTGTGGATGACACTGTTATGGGGGATCTGTGGATGACACTGTTAATGGGGGATCTGTGGATGACACTGTTATGGGGGATCTGTGGATGACACTGTTATGGGGGATCTGTGGATGACACTGTTATGGGGGATCTGTGGATGACACTGTTATGGGGGATCTGTGGATGACACTGTTATGGGGGATCTGTGGATGACACTGTTATGGGGGATCTGTGGATGACACTGTTATGGGGGATCTGTGGATGACACACTGTTATGGGGATCTGTGGATGACACTGTTATGGGGGATCTGTGGATGACACTGTTATGGGGGATCTGTGGATGACACTGTTATGGGGGATCTGTGGATGACACTGTTATGGGGGATCTGTGGATGACACTGTTATGGGGGATCTGTGGATGACACTGTTATGGGGGATCTGTGGATGACACATGTTATAGGGGATCTGTGGATGACACTGTTATGGGGGATCTGTGGATGACACTGTTATGGGGGATCTGTGGATGACACTGTTATGGGGGATCTGTGGATGACACTGTTATGGGGGATCTGTGGATGACACTGTTATGGGGGATCTGTGGATGACACTGTTATGGGGGATCTGTGGATGACACTGTTATGGGGGATCTGTGGATGACACTGTTATGGGGGATCTGTGGATGACACTGTTATGGGGGATCTGTGGATGACACTGTTATGGGGGATCTGTGGATGACACTGTTATGGGGGATCTGTGGATGACACTGTTATGGGGGATCTGTGGATGACACATGTTATAGGGGATCTGTGGATGACACTGTTATGGGGATCTGTGGATGACACTGTTATGGGGGATCTGTGGATGACACTGTTATGGGGGATCTGTGGATGACACTGTTATGGGGGATCTGTGGATGACACTGTTATGGGGGATCTGTGGATGACACTGTTATGGGGGATCTGTGGATGACACTGTTATGGGGGATCTGTGGATGACACTGTTATGGAGGATCTGTGGATGACACTGTTATGGGGGATGTGGGGATGACACACTGGTATGGGGGATCTGTGGATGACACACTGATATGGGGGATATGTGGATGACACACTGTTATGGGGATCTGGTTATAACACTGTTATGGGGGATCTATGGATGACAATGTTATGGGGGATCTGTGGATGACACACTGTAATGGGGGATCTGTGGTTGACACTGTTATGGGGAGATCTGGGAATAACACTGTGATAGAGCATCTGTGGATGACACTGTTATGGTGAGATCTGTGGATGACACTGTTATGGGGGATCTGTGGATGACACTGTTATGGGGGATCTGTGGATGACACTGTTATAAGGATCTGTGGATGACACTATTATGAGGGATCTGTGGATGGCACTGTTATGGGGGATCTGTGGATGACACTGTTATGGGGGATCTGTGGATGACACTGTTATGGGGGATCTGTGGATGACACTGTTTTGGGGGATCTGTGGATGACACTGTTATGGGGGATCTGTGGATGACACTGTTATGGGGGATCTGTGGATGACACTGTTATGGGGGATCTGTGGATGACACTGTTTTGGGGGATCTGTGGATGACACTGTTATGGAGGATCTGTAGATGACACTGATATAGGGAGATCTGTGGATGACACTGTTATGCGGGATCTGTGGATGATACTGTTATGGGGGATCTGTGGAGGTCACTGTTATGGGGGATCTGTGGATGTCACACTGTAATGGGTGATCTGTGGACGACACACTGTAATGTGGGATCTGTGGATGACACTGTTATGGGGGATCTGTGGATGACAATGTTATGGGGGATCTGTGGATGACACTGCTATGGGGGATCTGTGGATGACACTGTTATGGGGGATCTGTGGATGACACTGTTATGGGGGATCTGTGGATGACACTGTTATGGGGGATCTGTGGATGACACACTGTTATGGGGGATCTGTGGATGACACTGTTATGGGGGATCTGTGGATGACACTGTTATGGGGGATCTGTGGATGACACTGTTATGGGGGATCTGTGGATGACACACTGTAATGGGGAATCTGTGGATGACACTGTTATGGGGGGTCTGTGTATGACACTGTTATGGGGGATCTGTGGATGACACTATTATGGGGGATCTGTGGATGACACTGTTATGGGGGTACTGTGGATGACACTATTATGGGAGATCTGTGGATGACACTGTTATGGGGGATCTGTGGATGACACTATTATGGGGGGATCTGTGGATGACACTGTTATGGGTGGATCTGTAGATGACACAGTGTTACAGGGGATCTGTGGATGACACTGTTATGCGGGATCTGTGGATGACACTGTTATGGGGGATCTGTGGAGGTCACTGTTATGGGGGATCTTTGTATGACACTGTTATGGTGGATCTGTGGATGTCACACTGTAATGGGGGATCTGTGGACGACACACTGTAATGTGGGATCTGTGGATGACACAGTTATGGGGATCTGTGGATGACACTGTTATGGGGGATCTGTGGATGACACTGTTATGGGGGATCTGTGGATGACACTGCTATGGGGATCTTTGGATGACACTGTTATGGGGGATCTGTGGATGACACTGTTATGGGGGATCTGTGGATGACACTGTTATGGGAGGATCTGTGGATAACACTGTTATGGGGGATCTATGGATGACACACTGTTATAGGGATCTATGGATGACACTGTTATGGGGGATCTGTGGATGACACTTTAATGGGGATCTGTGGATGGCACTGTTATGGGGGATCTGTGGATGACACACTGTTATGGGGATCTATGGTTGACACTGTTATGGGGGATCTGTGGATGACACTGTTATGGGGGATCTGTGGATGACACTATTATGGGGGATCTGTGGATGACACACTGTAATGGGGGATCTGTGGGTGACACTGATATGGGGGACCTGTGGGTGACACTGTTATGGGAGATCTGTGGATGACACTGTTATGGGGGATCTGTGGATGACACTGTTATGGGTAATCTGTGGAGGTCACTGTCATGGGGATCTATGGATGACACTGTTATGGGGATCTGTGGATGACAATGTTATGGGGGATCTGTGGGTGACACTGTTATGGGGGATCTGTGGATGACACTGTTATGGGGGATCTGTGGATGACACTGCTATGGGGATCTGTGGATGACACTGTTATGGAGGATCTGTGGATGACACTGTTATGGGGGATCTGTGGATGACACTGTTATGGGGGATCTGTGGATGACACTGTTATATGGGTTCTGTGGATGACACACTGTTATGGGGATCTATGGATGACACTCTTATGGGGGATCTGTGGATGACACTGTTATGGGGGATCTGTGGATGACACTGTTATGGGGGATCTGTGGATGACACACTGTAATGGGGAATCTGTGGATGACACTGTTATGGGGGTCTGTGGATGACACTGTTATGGGGGATCTGTGGATGACACTATTATGGGGGATCTGTGGATGACACTGTTATGGGGGATCTGTGGATGACACTGTTATGGGTGGATCTGTAGATGACACAGTGTTACAGGGATCTGTGGATGACACTGTTATGCGGGATCTGTGGATGACACTGTTATGGGGGATCTGTGGAGGTCACTGTTATGGGGGATCTGTGTATGACACTGTTATGGTGGATCTGTGGATGTCACACTGTAATGGGGGATCTGTGGACTGACACACTGTAATGTGGGATCTGTGGATGACACAGTTATGGGGGATCTGTGGATGACACTGTTATGGGGGTACTGTGGATGACACTATTATGGGAGATCTGTGGATGACACTGTTATGGGGGATCTGTGGATGACACTATTATGGGGGATCTGTGGATGACACTGTTATGGGTGGATCTGTAGATGACACAGTGTTACAGGGGATCTGTGGATGACACTGTTATGCGGGATCTGTGGATGACACTGTTATGGGGGATCTGTGGAGGTCACTGTTATGGGGGATCTGTGTATGACACTGTTATGGTGGATCTGTGGATGTCACACTGTAATGGGGGATCTGTGGACGACACACTGTAATGTGGGATCTGTGGATGACACAGTTATGGGGGATCTGTGGATGACACTGTTATGGGGGATCTGTGGATGACACTGTTATGGGGGATCTGTGGATGACACTGCTATGGGGATCTGTGGATGACAACTGTTATGGGGGATCTGTGGATGACACTGTTATGGGGCATCTGTGGATGACACTGTTATGGGAGGATCTGTGGATGACACTGTTATGGGGGATCTGTGGATGACACACTGTTATAGGGGATCTGTGGATGACACTGTTATGGGGGATCTGTGGATGACACTGTGATAGGGGATCTGTGGATGACACTGTTATGGGAGATCTGTGGATGAACACTGTTATGGGGGATCTGTGGATGACACTGTTATGGGGGATCTGTGGATGACACTGTTATGGGGATCTGTGGATGACACTGTTATGGGGGATCTGTGGATGGCACTGTTATGGGGGATCTGTGGATGACACTGTTATGGGGGATCTGTGGATGACACTGTTATGGGGGATCTGTGGATGACACTGTTATGGGGGGATCTGTGGATGACACTGTTATGGGGGATCTGTGGATGACACTGTTATGGGGATCTGTGGATGACACTGTTATGGGGGATCTGTGGATGACACTGTTATGGGGGATCTGTGGATGTCACACTGTTATGGGGGATCTGTGGATGACACACTGTATATGGGGGATCTGTGGATGACACTGTTATGGGGGATCTGTGGATGACACATGTTATGGGGGATCTGTGGATGACACTGCTATGGGGGATCTGTGGATGACACTGTTATGGGGGGATCTGTGGATGACACTGTTATGGGGGATCTGTGGATGACACTGTTATGGGGGATCTGTGGATGACACTGTTATGGGGGATCTGTGGATGACACTGTTATGGGGGATCTGTGGATGACACTGTTATGGGGGATCTGTGGATGACACTGTTATGGGGGATCTGTGGATGACACTGTTATGGGGGATCTGTGGATGACACTGTTATGGGGATCTGTGGATGACACTGTTATGGGGATCTGTGGATGACACTGTTATGGGGGATCTGTGGATGACACTGTTATGGGGGATCTGTGGATGACACTGTTATGGGGGATCTGTGGATGACACTGTTATGGGGGGATCTGTGGATGACACTGTTATGGGGGATCTGTGGATGACACTGTTATGGGGGATCTGTGGATGACACTGTTATGGGGGATCTGTGGATGACACTGTTATGGGGATCTGTGGATGACACTGTTATGGGGGATCTGTGGATGTCACACTGTTATGGGGGATCTGTGGATGACACTGTTATGGGGGATCTGTGGACGACACTGTTATGGGGGATCTGTGGATGACACACGTTATGGGGGGATCTGTGGATGACACTGTTATGGGGGATCTGTGGATGACACTGTTATGGGGGATCTGTGGATGACAC
>JAKVIS010002978.1:0-19669 GCA_033119425.1 Bufotes viridis | reverse complement strand
AAAAACACTGTTACGAATGAGGATCTCAGACTAACATTAAGTGTAAAAATTAACATAATCTGCAATCTCTGAATTAAAATAACAAACTTGGACGTCTTTCATTATTAATAAGAAGCCATCATGCAATGACTTTCATTTTATATGCCATGACTGCAGCACAAACTGCTGCTATCAAGGTATCTAAGTAAATCTATTACTGGTAAGTAAACAAAAAAAAAAATTCTAATTACTTTATACACAGATCCGTATCTAACACTTCAGATTTTAACCACTTGCCGCCACGCTAACGCCGATGGGCGTCAGCGCGGCGGCTCTCTCAGGTCTCACTGCCGCCTATCGGCGTCATCTCGTGAGACCCGAGATTTCACATGAACGCGCGCGCGTCGTGCGTGCGCGTTCATGTGATCGGAGCCGGGACAACTGAAACTACAGCCTGCCAGCGCTGATCATGCGCTGGCAGGCTGTAGATCGTGAAAAAACCGCATTTAAATCGCATATCAGACGCTGTTTTTAAACAGCGTCTGATATACCTGCTATCTGCTCGTCTGGTGGTCCCTTTGTTTGGGACCACCAGAGAGCTATAGGAAAAGTGCACCAATCACTACACACACCCCCCACCCCCATCACTGATTAACCCCTGATCACCCATGTCACCCCCTGATCACCCCCTGTCACCCCCCTGTCACTAATCACCCCCTACAGGCTCATTCAGACGTCCGTATGTGTTTTGCGGATCCATGGATCTGCGGATCCATGGATCTGCGGATCCATGGATCTGCGAATCCAAAATACGGACACCGGCAATGCGCTTTCCGCATTTTGCAGATCCGCACAGAACTATATAGAAAATGCTTTTTCTTGTCCGCAGTGCGGACAAGAATAGGACATGTTCTATATTTTTGCGAGCGGAAGTGCAGACCCGGAGCGCGGATCCGTAATTCCGGATCCGAGCGGGACAAAGTCTGTCCCCATAGAAATGAATGGGTCCGCAATTCCGTTCCGCAAACAGAATTTCGGACGTGTGAATGGGGCATAAGGGTCCCGTTATCACCGCCAGTTAGTTAGCTACTTGTTAGTTAGCTAGCGCCCACCGCACCGCAATCACTGATTTTGGCAGAGATTTTTCATCCACATTGACCGATGCGAATGAAAAAATCTGTGCCGTTCATTTTTTTTTTTTTCAGCGCAGCGGCTGAACGGAGAAAAAAATCTCATTACCCGTATGCTCAATATAAGGAGAATCGCAGAAACTCCTAATGCTGGCCATACGTGTAATGATTGCGGAGACCCTCAAATGCCAGGGCAGTACAAAAACCCCACATGTGACCCCATTTTAGAAAGAAGACACCCCAAGGTATTCCGTGAGGGGTATGGTGAGTTCATGTAAAATTTTATTTTTGTCACAAGTTAGTGGAATATGAGACTTTGTAAAAAAATATATATATATATATATATATATCAATTTCCGCTAACTTGTGTCAAAAATTTTTTTTTCTGTGAACTCGCCATACCCCTCACAGAATACCTTGGGGTGTCTTCTTTCCACAATGAGGTCACATGTGAGGTATTATCTCACCTGGCATTTTAGAGAGTGCTAAAGTGTGAGAATCCAAATGCGTAAAAATGCCCTGTGAAATCCTAAAGGTACTCATTGGTTTTAGGGCCCCTTTGCGCATCTTGGCTGCAAAAAAGTGTCACACATGTGGTATCGCCGTACTCAGGAGAAGTAGGGCAATGTGTTTTGGGGTGTATTTTTACATATACCCATACTGGGTGTGAGAAACATCTCTGTAAATGACAACTTTTTAAAAATTTTTATTCAAAGTTGGTAATTTACAGAGATATTTCTCTCACCCAGCATGGTATATGTAAAAATACACCCCAAAACACTGCCTACTACTCCTGAATGCTGGCGATACCCATAGTGATACTTTGCAGCCAAATGCGCAAAGGGCCCAAATTCCATGAGTACCTTTTAGGAGAGCATTTTTACGCATTTTCTTCTCACGCTTTAGGGCCCCTAAAATGCCAGGGCAGTATAAATACCCCACATGTGACCCCATTTTGGAAAGAAGACACCCCAAGGTATTCGCTGAGGGCATAGTGAGTCCATGAAAAATTAAACTTTTTGTCAAAAGTTAGCGGAAAGGGAGACTTTGTGAGAAAAAACAATAAAAATCAATTTCCACTAACTTGTGCCAAAAATTTTTTTCTATGAACTCGCCATGCCCCTCATGGAATATCTTGGGGTGTCTTCTTTCCAAAATGGGGTCACATGTGGGGTATTTATACTGCCCTGGCATTTTAGGGGCCTAAAGCATGAGAAGAAAAATGCGTAAAAATGCCCTCCTAAAAGGTACTCATGGGAATTTGGGCCCCTTGCGCATCTTGGCTGCAAAAAGTGTCACTCATGTGGTATCGCCGTACTCAGGAGAAGTAGGGCAATGTGTTTTGGGGTGTATTTTTACATATACCCATGCTGGGTGAGAGAAATATCTCTGTAAACTGACAACTTTGTATAAAAAATTTAAAAAGTTGTCGATTTACAGCGATATTTCTCACACCCAGCATGGTATATGTAAAAATACACCCCAAACTACACTTCTCTGACTCTGACAGCACCTATGGTGACCTTTGCAGCAAATGCGCAAAGCCTAAATCAATGGTGCCTTTAGGATTTCTGAGGGCATTTTTACGCATTTAGATTCTCACGCTTTAGGTTCCCTAAAATGCCAGGTGAGTATAAATACCCCACATGTGACCCCATTTTGGAAAGAAGACACCCCAAGGTATTCCGTGAGGGGCATGGCGAGTTCACAGAATTTTTTTGGCACAAGTTAGCGGAAATTGATATATTTTTATTTTTTTATTTTGTTTTTACAAAGTCTCATATTCCACTAACTTGTGACAAAAATAAAAATTTTACATGAACTCACCATACCCCTCACGGAATACCTTGGAGTGTCTTCGTTCTAAAATGGGGTCACATGTGAGGTATTTATACTGTCCTGGCATTTTAGGGGCCCTAAGCGTGAGAAGAAGTCTGGAATCCAAATGCGTAAAATGCCCTGTGAAATCCTAAAGGTACTCATTGGAATTAGGGCCCCTTTGCGCACCCAGGCTGCAAAAAGTGTCACACATGTGGTATCGCCGTACTCAGGAGAAGTGGGGCAATGTGTTTTGGGGTGTATTTTTATATATACCCCTGCTGGGTGTGAGAAATATCTCTGTAAATGACAATTTTTAAATTTTTTATACAAAGTTGTCAGTTTACAGAGATATTTCTCTCACCTAACATAAGTATATGTAAAAATACACCCCAAAACACATTGCCCTACTTCTCCTGAGTGCAGCGATACCCATGGTGACACTTTTGCAGCCTGGAGTGCAAAGCCTAAAACCAATGAGTACCTTTAGCTTTACATGGCGGCTCACAATTTAGCCCCGCCCAAAATGCCAGAACAGTACAAACACCCACAAATGACCCCATTTCGGAAAGTAGACACCCCAAGGTATTCACTGAGGGGCATAATGAGCCCGTATGAGATTTTTTTTTGCCAGAAGTTAGCAGAAATGGAAACTTTATTATTATTTTTTTCCTCAGAAAGTGTCATTTTCCGCTAACTTGTGAAAAAAATGAAATGATACATGAACTCACCAAGCCCCTCCGCGAATACTTTGGGGTGTCTTCTTTCTAAAATGGTGTGATTTGGGGGTATTTATACTTTCCTGGCATTCTAGCACCTGAAGAAACACGACAGGCGCTCAGAAAGTCAGAGCTGCTTCAAAATGCCGAAATTCACTTTTTTGCACCATAGTTTGTAAACGCTATAACTTTTACCCAAACCAATAAATATACACTTATTGGACTTTTTTTATCAAAGACATGTAGAACAATACATTTAGAGAAAAATTTATATAGAAATGTAGTTTTTTAAAAAATTTTACAACAGAAAGTGAAAAATGTCATTTTTTTGCAAAAATGTCGTTAAATTTTTATTAATAGCAAAAAAAGTAAAAATGTCAGCAAGAATGAAATACCACCAAATGAAAGCTCTATTAGTGAGAAGAAAAGGAGGTAAAATTCATTTGGGTGGTAAGTTGCATGACGGAGCAATAAACGGTGAAAGTAGTGTAGTGCGGATTTGTAAAAAAGGGCCTGGTCACTAGGGGGGTATAAACCTGTGGTCTTCAAGTGGTTAAACTGATTCTGGCAGCTAATGACGCAATATTGCTTACTTACTCCTTAATACCTAAACTAAGACTAAAAAGTCATTGAGGGGCATTTATCAAAGTACTTACAACACTACAGCAGCGGTAAGAAGTCACAAGTGATGGTGCTCGCCATATTCATGCAATAACTTGTGACTTTTAAAACTTCCCACCAATATTTTTTAAATGGTGAGAAACAAGAGGCCCTTAGAGAGAGAGGGCAGGGCCCATTGCAACCCTCTGAGTTTACTATAAAATACGCCGGAAACTGGAGTAAGTTTTTCCTCAAGTCTATTCCAGCCCCTAGGTGGCATAGACTTTAATTTCTGCCGCACAGAGTGCCAGAGGTGCACCAGATTTATTAAAAAGGCATCTGCCTCTTAAGAAATTAGGAACATCTTAATCCAGAGCACAGGGAGATCAAGATTGGTGTATGGGAACACCAATGTTGATAAATGCCACCCACTGAGTTCCAAAACAAATAATCATTGAATACTGTCTTCTCCTATTCTAGTTTATATACCTCAACCCCTTCTTAGTTTCTAAATCCTTCTTTCTTATCTTTCACCTCAGCCTCAAATACCTCCCCCTTCATTCTCCTACTCAGCCTCCAACTCCTCTTTTTTCATCCATCTATTACGTCCTCTCCTCCTTAACCCTTTGTCTCTTCCACTACCTTCTAAGCCTCCCATCTCATACTCCTATTTCTTAGACTCTATGTCTCTAGATAATTAAATATTACAGAAAAGCACACTACTTAATAGTCACAAACTTTACTTATACAAAGTAAAATAAAAGTAGCATAGATATGTGTATATTATAATTAGAAAAAAACTGGCCTCCTCATCTTTCCCCTTGATAGCCAGCCACACCTCTCCCAATCTCCTCACCGATCATAAAAACACTGTTACGCATGAGGGGATCTCAGACTTACATTAAGTGTAAAAATTAACATAATCTGCAATCTCTTAATTAAAATCACAAATTTGGACTTCGTTCATTATTAATAAGAAGCCATCATGCAATGACTTTCATTTTATATGCCATGACTGCAGCACAAACTGCTGCTATCAAGGTATCTAAGTAAATCTATTACTGGTAAGTAAAAAAAAAACATTTCTAATTACTTTATACACAGATCCGTATCTAACACTTCAGATTTTAAACTGATTCTGGCAGCTAATGGCCTTAATATTGCTTACTTACTCCTTAATACCTAAACTAAGACTAAAAAGTCATTGAGGGGCATTTATCAAAGTACTTACAACACTACAGCAGCGGTAAGAAGTCACAAGTGATGGTGCTCGCCATATTCATGCAATAACTTGTGACTTTTAAAACTTCCCACCAATATTTTTTAAATGGTGAGAAACAAGAGGCCCTTAGAGAGAGAGGGCAGGGCCCATTGCAACCCTCTGAGTTTACTATAAAATACGCCGGAAACTGGAGTAAGTTTTTCCTCAAGTCTATTCCAGCCCCTAGGTGGCATAGACTTTAATTTCTGCCGCACAGAGTGCCAGAGGTGCACCAGATTTATTAAAAGGCATCTGCCTCTTAAGAAATTAGGAACATCTTAATCCAGAGCACAGGGAGATCAAGATTGGTGTATGGGAACACCAATGTTGATAAATGCCGCCCACTGAGTTCCAAAACAAATAATCATTGAATACTGTCCTCTCTTATTCTACTTTATGTACCTCCACCCTCTTCTTAGTTTCTAAATCCTTCTTTCTTATCTTTCACCTCAGCCTCAAATACCTCCCCCTTCATTCTCCTACTCAGCCTCCAACTCCTCTTTTTTCATCCATCTATTACGTCCTCTCCTCCTTAACCCTTTGTCTCTTCCACTACCTTCTAAGCCTCCCATCTCATACTCCTACTTCTTAGACTCTATGTCTCTAGGCAATTAAATATAACAGAAAAGCACACTACTTAATAGTCACAAACTTTACTTATACAAAGTAAAATAAAAGTAGCATAGATATGTGTATATTATAATTAGAAAAAAAACTGGCCTCCTCATCTTTCCCCTTGATAGCCAGCCACACCTCTCCCAATCTCCTCACCGATCATAAAAACACTGTTACGAATGAGGGGATCTCAGACTAACATTAAGTGTAAAAATTAACATAATCTGCAATCTCTGAATTAAAATAACAAACTTGGACGTCTTTCATTATTAATAAGAAGCCATCATGCAATGACTTTCATTTTATATGCCATGACTGCAGCACAAACTGCTGCTATCAAGGTATCTAAGTAAATCTATTACTGGTAAGTAAAAAAAAAAACATTTCTAATTACTTTATACACAGATCCGTATCTAACACTTCAGATTTTAAACTGATTCTGGCAGCTAATGGCGCTTAATATTGCTTACTTACTCCTTAATGCCTAAACTAAGACTAAAAAGTCATTGAGGGCATTTATCAAAGTACTTACAACACTACAGCGGCGGTAAGAAGTCACAAGTGATGGTGCTCGTCATATTCATGCAATAACTTGTGACTTTTAAAGCTTCCCACCAATATTTTTTAAATGGTGAGAAACAAGAGGCCCTTAGAGAGAGGGGCAGGGCCCATTGCAACCCTCTGAGTTTACTATAAAATACGCCAGAAACTGGAGTAAGTTTTTCCTCAAGTCTATTCCAGCCCCTAGGTGGCATAGACTTTAATTTCTGCCGCACAGAGTGCCAGAGGTGCACCAGATTTATTAAAAAGGCATCTGCCTCTTAAGAAATTAGGAACATCTTAATCCAGAGCACAGGGAGATCAAGATTGGTGTATGAGAACACCAATGTTGATAAATGCCGCCCACTGAGTTCCAAAACAAATAATCATTGAATACTGTCTTCTCCTATTCTAGTTTATATACCTCCACCCCTTCTTAGTTTCTAAATCCTTCTTTCTTATCTTTCACCTCAGCCTCAATTACCTCCCTCTTCATTCTCCTACTCAGCCTCCAACTCCTCTTTTTCATCCATCTATTACGTCCTCTCCTCCTTAACCCTTTGTCTCTTCCACTACCTTCTAAGCCTCCCATCTCATACTCCTACTTCTTAGACTCTATGTCTCTAGATAATTAAATATTACAGAAAAGCACACTACTTAATAGTCACAAACTTTACTTATACAAAGTAAAATAAAAGTAGCATAGATATGTGTATATTATAATTAGAAAAAAACTGGCCTCCTCATCTTTCCCCTTGATAGCCAGCCACACCTCTCCCAATCTCCTCACCGATCATAAAAACACTGTTACGCATGAGGGGATCTCAGACTTACATTAAGTGTAAAAATTAACATAATCTGCAATCTCTTAATTAAAATCACAAATTTGGACTTCGTTCATTATTAATAAGAAGCCATCATGCAATGACTTTCATTTTATATGCCATGACTGCAGCACAAACTGCTGCTATCAAGGTATCTAAGTAAATCTATTACTGGTAAGTAAAAAAAAAACATTTCTAATTACTTTATACACAGATCCGTATCTAACACTTCAGATTTTAAACTGATTCTGGCAGCTAATGGCCTTAATATTGCTTACTTACTCCTTAATACCTAAACTAAGACTAAAAAGTCATTGAGGGCATTTATCAAAGTACTTACAACACTACAGCAGCGGTAAGAAGTCACAAGTGATGGTGCTCGCCATATTCATGCAATAACTTGTGACTTTTAAAACTTCCCACCAATATTTTTTAAATGGTGAGAAACAAGAGGCCCTTAGAGAGAGAGGCAGGGCCCATTGCAACCCTCTGAGTTTACTATAAAATACGCCGGAAACTGGAGTAAGTTTTTCCTCAAGTCTATTCCAGCCCCTAGGTGGCATAGACTTTAATTTCTGCCGCACAGAGTGCCAGAGGTGCACCAGATTTATTAAAAAGGCATCTGCCTCTTAAGAAATTAGGAACATCTTAATCCAGAGCACAGGGAGATCAAGATTGGTGTATGAGAACACCAATGTTGATAAATGCCGCCCACTGAGTTCCAAAACAAATAATCATTGAATACTGTCTTCTCTTATTCTAGTTTATATACCTCCACCCTCTTCTTAGTTTCTAAATCCTTCTTTCTTATCTTTCACCTCAGCCTCAATTACCTCCCTCTTCATTCTCCTACTCAGCCTCCAACTCCTCATTTTTCATCCATCTATTACGTCCTCTCCTCCTTAACCCTTTGTCTCTTCCACTACCTTCTAAGCCTCCCATCTCATACTCCTACTTCTTAGACTCTATGTCTCTAGATAATTAAATATTACAGAAAAGCACACTACTTAATAGTCACAAACTTTACTTATACAAAGTAAAATAAAAGTAGCATAGATATGTGTATATTATAATTAGAAAAAAACTGGCCTCCTCATCTTTCCCCTTGATAGCCAGCCACACCTCTCCCAATCTCCTCACCGATCATAAAAACACTGTTATGCATGAGGGGATCTCAGACTTACATTAAGTGTAAAAATTAACATAATCTGCAATCTCTTAATTAAAATCACAAATTTGGACTTCGTTCATTATTAATAAGAAGCCATCATGCAATGACTTTCATTTTATATGCCATGACTGCAGCACAAACTGCTGCTATCAAGGTATCTAAGTAAATCTATTACTGGTAAGTAAAAAAAAAACATTTCTAATTACTTTATACACAGATCCGTATCTAACACTTCAGATTTTAAACTGATTCTGGCAGCTAATGGCCTTAATATTGCTTACTTACTCCTTAATACCTAAACTAAGACTAAAAAGTCATTGAGGGGCATTTATCAAAGTACTTACAACACTACAGCAGCGGTAAGAAGTCACAAGTGATGGTGCTCGCCATATTCATGCAATAACTTGTGACTTTTAAAACTTCCCACCAATATTTTTTAAATGGTGAGAAACAAGAGGCCCTTAGAGAGAGAGGGCAGGGCCCATTGCAACCCTCTGAGTTTACTATAAAATACGCCGGAAACTGGAGTAAGTTTTTCCTCAAGTCTATTCCAGCCCCTAGGTGGCATAGACTTTAATTTCTGCCGCACAGAGTGCCAGAGGTGCACCAGATTTATTAAAAAGGCATCTGCCTCTTAAGAAATTAGGAACATCTTAATCCAGAGCACAGGGAGATCAAGATTGGTGTATGGGAACACCAATGTTGATAAATGCCGCCCACTGAGTTCCAAAACAAATAATCATTGAATACTGTCCTCTCTTATTCTACTTTATGTACCTCCACCCCCTTCTTAGTTTCTAAATCCTTCTTTCTTATCTTTCACCTCAGCCTCAAATACCTCCCCCTTCATTCTCCTACTCAGCCTCCAACTCCTCTTTTTTCATCCACCTATTACGTCCTCTCCTCCTTAACCCTTTGTCTCTTCCACTACCTTCTAAGCCTCCCATCTCATACTCCTACTTCTTAGACTCTATGTCTGTAGGTAATTAAATATAACAGAAAAGCACACTACTTAATAGTCACAAACTTTACTTATACAAAGTAAAATAAAAGTAGCATAGATATGTGTATATTATAATTAGAAAAAAAACTGGCCTCCTCATCTTTCCCCTTGATAGCCAGCCACACCTCTCCCAATCTCCTCACCGATCATAAAAACACTGTTATGCATGAGGGGATCTCAGACTTACATTAAGTGTAAAAATTAACATAATCTGCAATCTCTTAATTAAAATCACAAATTTGGACTTCGTTCATTATTAATAAGAAGCCATCATGCAATGACTTTCATTTTATATGCCATAACTGCAGCACAAACTGCTGCTATCAAAGTATCTAAGTAAATCTATTACTGGTAAGTAAAAAAAAAAACATTTCTAATTACTTTATACACAGATCCGTATCTAACACTTCAGATTTTAAACTGATTCTGGCAGCTAATGACGCAATATTGCTTACTTACTCCTTAATACCTAAACTAAGACTAAAAAGTCATTGAGGGGCATTTATCAAAGTACTTACAACACTACAGCAGCGGTAAGAAGTCACAAGTGATGGTGCTCGCCATATTCATGCAATAACTTGTGACTTTTAAAACTTCCCACCAATATTTTTTAAATGGTGAGAAACAAGAGGCCCTTAGAGAGAGAGGCAGGGCCCATTGCAACCCTCTGAGTTTACTATAAAATACGCCGGAAACTGGAGTAAGTTTTTCCTCAAGTCTATTCCAGCCCCTAGGTGGCATAGACTTTAATTTCTGCCGCACAGAGTGCCAGAGGTGCACCAGATTTATTAAAAAGGCATCTGCCTCTTAAGAAATTAGGAACATCTTAATCCAGAGCACAGGGAGATCAAGATTGGTGTATGGGAACACCAATGTTGATAAATGCCGCCCACTGAGTTCCAAAACAAATAATCATTGAATACTGTCCTCTCTTATTCTACTTTATGTACCTCCACCCCCTTCTTAGTTTCTAAATCCTTCTTTCTTATCTTTCACCTCAGCCTCAAATACCTCCCCTTCATTCTCCTACTCAGCCTCCAACTCCTCTTTTTCATCCACCTATTACGTCCTCTCCTCCTTAACCCTTTGTCTCTTCCACTACCTTCTAAGCCTCCCATCTCATACTCCTACTTCTTAGACTCTATGTCTCTAGGTAATTAAATATAACAGAAAAGCACACTACTTAATAGTCACAAACTTTACTTATACAAAGTAAAATAAAAGTAGCATAGATATGTGTATATTATAATTAGAAAAAAACTGGCCTCCTCATCTTTCCCCTTGATAGCCAGCCACACCTCTCCCAATCTCCTCACCGATCATAAAAACACTGTTACGAATGAGGGGATCTCAGACTAACATTAAGTGTAAAAATTAACATAATCTGCAATCTCTGAATTAAAATAACAAACTTGGACGTCTTTCATTATTAATAAGAAGCCATCATGCAATGACTTTCATTTTATATGCCATGACTGCAGCACAAACTGCTGCTATCAAGGTATCTAAGTAAATCTATTACTGGTAAGTAAAAAAAAACATTTCTAATTACTTTATACACAGATCCGTATCTAACACTTCAGATTTTAAACTGATTCTGGCAGCTAATGACGCAATATTGCTTACTTACTCCTTAATACCTAAACTAAGACTAAAAAGTCATTGAGGGGCATTTATCAAAGTACTTACAACACTACAGCAGCGGTAAGAAGTCACAAGTGATGGTGCTCGCCATATTCATGCAATAACTTGTGACTTTTAAAACTTCCCACCAATATTTTTTAAATGGTGAGAAACAAGAGGCCCTTAGAGAGAGAGGGCAGGGCCCATTGCAACCCTCTGAGTTTACTATAAAATACGCCGGAAACTGGAGTAAGTTTTTCCTCAAGTCTATTCCAGCCCCTAGGTGGCATAGACTTTAATTTCTGCCGCACAGAGTGCCAGAGGTGCACCAGATTTATTAAAAGGCATCTGCCTCTTAAGAAATTAGGAACATCTTAATCCAGAGCACAGGGAGATCAAGATTGGTGTATGGGAACACCAATGTTGATAAATGCCGCCCACTGAGTTCCAAAACAAATAATCATTGAATACTGTCCTCTCTTATTCTACTTTATGTACCTCCACCCCCTTCTTAGTTTCTAAATCCTTCTTTCTTATCTTTCACCTCAGCCTCAAATACCTCCCCTTCATTCTCCTACTCAGCCTCCAACTCCTCTTTTTTCATCCACCTATTACGTCCTCTCCTCCTTAACCCTTTGTCTCTTCCACTACCTTCTAAGCCTCCCATCTCATACTCCTACTTCTTAGACTCTATGTCTGTAGGTAATTAAATATAACAGAAAAGCACACTACTTAATAGTCACAAACTTTACTTATACAAAGTAAAATAAAAGTAGCATAGATATGTGTATATTATAATTAGAAAAAAACTGGCCTCCTCATCTTTCCCCTTGATAGCCAGCCACACCTCTCCCAATCTCCTCACCGATCATAAAAACACTGTTACGAATGAGGGGATCTCAGACTAACATTAAGTGTAAAAATTAACATAATCTGCAATCTCTGAATTAAAATAACAAACTTGGACGTCTTTCATTATTAATAAGAAGCCATCATGCAATGACTTTCATTTTATATGCCATGACTGCAGCACAAACTGCTGCTATCAAGGTATCTAAGTAAATCTATTACTGGTAAGTAAAAAAAAACATTTCTAATTACTTTATACACAGATCCGTATCTAACACTTCAGATTTTAAACTGATTCTGGCAGCTAATGACGCAATATTGCTTACTTACTCCTTAATGCCTAAACTAAGACTAAAAAGTCATTGAAGGGCATTTATCAAAGTACTTACAACACTACAGCAGCGGTAAGAAGTCACAAGTGATGGTGCTCGCCATATTCATGCAATAACTTGTGACTTTTAAAACTTCCCACCAATATTTTTTAAATGGTGAGAAACAAGAGGCCCTTAGAGAGAGAGGGCAGGGCCCATTGCAACCCTCTGAGTTTACTATAAAATACGCCGGAAACTGGAGTAAGTTTTTCCTCAAGTCTATTCCAGCCCCTAGGTGGCATAGACTTTAATTTCTGCCGCACAGAGTGCCAGAGGTGCACCAGATTTATTAAAAAGGCATCTGCCTCTTAAGAAATTAGGAACATCTTAATCCAGAGCACAGGGAGATCAAGATTGGTGTATGGGAACACCAATGTTGATAAATGCCGCCCACTGAGTACCAAAACAAATAATCTTTGAATACTGTCCTCTCTTATTCTACTTTATGTACCTCCACCCCCTTCTTAGTTTCTAAATCCTTCTTTCTTATCTTTCACCTCAGCCTCAAATACCTCCCCCTTCATTCTCCTACTCAGCCTCCAACTCCTCTTTTTCATCCATCTATTACGTCCTCTCCTCCTTAACCCTTTGTCTCTTCCACTACCTTCTAAGCCTCCCATCTCATACTCCTACTTCTTAGACTCTATGTCTCTAGATAATTAAATATTACAGAAAAGCACACTACTTAATAGTCACAAACTTTACTTATACAAAGTAAAATAAAAGTAGCATAGATATGTGTATATTATAATTAGAAATAAAAACTTGCCTCCTCATTTTTCCCCTTGATAGCCAGCAACACCTCTCCCAATCTCCTCACCGATCATAAAAACACTGTTACGCATGAGGGGATCTCAGACTTACATTAAGTGTATAAATTAACATAATCTGCAATCTCTTAATTAAAATCACAAATTTGGACTTCGTTCATTATTAATAAGAAGCCATCATGCAATGACTTTCATTTTATATGCCATGACTGCAGCACAAACTGCTGCTATCAAGGTATCTAAGTAAATCTATTACTGGTAAGTAAAAAAAAAAAACATTTCTAATTACTTTATACACAGATCCGTATCTAACACTTCAGATTTTAAACTGATTCTGGCAGCTAATGACGCAATATTGCTTACTTACTCCTTAATACCTAAACTAAGACTAAAAAGTCATTGAGGTGCATTTATCAAAGTACTTATAACACTACAGCAGTGGTAAGAAGTCACAAGTGATGGTGCTCGCCATATTCATGCAATAACTTGTGACTTTTAAAACTTCCCACCAATATTTTTAAATGGTGAGAAACAAGAGGCCCTTAGAGAGAGAGGCAGGGCCCATTGCAACCCTCTGAGTTTACTATAAAATACGCCGGAAACTGGAGTAAGTTTTTCCTCAAGTCTATTCCAGCCCCTAGGTGGCATAGACTTTAATTTCTGCCGCACAGAGTGCCAGAGGTGCACCAGATTTATTAAAAGGCATCTGCCTCTTAAGAAATTAGGAACATCTTAATCCAGAGCACAGGGAGATCAAGATTGGTGTATGGGAACACCAATGTTGATAAATGCCGCCCACTGAGTTCCAAAACAAATAATCATTGAATACTGTCCTCTCTTATTCTACTTTATGTACCTCCACCCCCTTCTTAGTTTCTAAATCCTTCTTTCTTATCTTTCACCTCAGCCTCAAATACCTCCCCTTCATTCTCCTACTCAGCCTCCAACTCCTCTTTTTCATCCACCTATTACGTCCTCTCCTCCTTAACCCTTTGTCTCTTCCACTACCTTCTAAGCCTCCCATCTCATACTCCTACTTCTTAGACTCTATGTCTGTAGGTAATTAAATATAACAGAAAAGCACACTACTTAATAGTCACAAACTTTACTTATACAAAGTAAAATAAAAGTAGCATAGATATGTGTATATTATAATTAGAAAAAAACTGGCCTCCTCATCTTTCCCCTTGATTGCCAGCCACACCTCTCCCAATCTCCTCACCGATCATAAAAACACTGTTACGAATGAGGGGATCTCAGACTAACATTAAGTGTAAAAATTAACATAATCTGCAATCTCTGAATTAAAATAACAAACTTGGACGTCTTTCATTATTAATAAGAAGCCATCATGCAATGACTTTCATTTTATATGCCATGACTGCAGCACAAACTGCTGCTATCAAGGTATCTAAGTAAATCTATTACTGGTAAGTAAAAAAAAACATTTCTAATTACTTTATACACAGATCCGTATCTAACACTTCAGATTTTAAACTGATTCTGGCAGCTAATGACGCAATATTGCTTACTTACTCCTTAATACCTAAACTAAGACTAAAAAGTCATTGAGGGGCATTTATCAAAGTACTTACAACACTACAGCAGCGGTAAGAAGTCACAAGTGATGGTGCTCGCCATATTCATGCAATAACTTGTGACTTTTAAAACTTCCCACCAATATTTTTAAATGGTGAGAAACAAGAGGCCCTTAGAGAGAGAGGGCAGGGCCCATTGCAACCCTCTGAGTTTACTATAAAATACGCCGGAAACTGGAGTAAGTTTTTCCTCAAGTCTATTCCAGCCCCTAGGTGGCATAGACTTTAATTTCTGCCGCACAGAGTGCCAGAGGTGCACCAGATTTATTAAAAAGGCATCTGCCTCTTAAGAAATTAGGAACATCTTAATCCAGAGCACAGGGAGATCAAGATTGGTGTATGAGAACACCAATGTTGATAAATGCCGCCCACTGAGTTCCAAAACAAATAATCATTGAATACTGTCTTCTCCTATTCTAGTTTATATACCTCCACCCCCTTCTTAGTTTCTAAATCCTTCTTTCTTATCTTTCACCTCAGCCTCAATTACCTCCCTCTTCATTCTCCTACTCAGCCTCCAACTCCTCATTTTTCATCCATCTATTACGTCCTCTCCTCCTTAACCCTTTGTCTCTTCCACTACCTTCTAAGCCTCCCATCTCATACTCCTACTTCTTAGACTCTATGTCTCTAGATAATTAAATATTACAGAAAAGCACACTACTTAATAGTCACAAACTTTACTTATACAAAGTAAAATAAAAGTAGCATAGATATGTGTATATTATAATTAGAAAAAAAACTGGCCTCCTCATCTTTCCCTTGATAGCCAGCCACACCTCTCCCAATCTCCTCACCGATCCATAAAAACACTGTTACGAATGAGGGGATCTCAGACTAACATTAAGTGTAAAAATTAACATAATCTGCAATCTCTGAATTAAAATGACAAACTTGGACGTCTTTCATTATTAATAAGAAGCCATCATGCAATGACTTTCATTTTATATGCCATGACTGCAGCACAAACTGCTGCTATCAAGGTATCTAAGTAAATCTATTACTGGTAAGTAAAAAAAAAAAACATTTCTAATTACTTTATACACAGATCCGTATCTAACACTTCAGATTTTAAACTGATTCTGGCAGCTAATGACGCAATATTGCTTACTTACTCCTTAATACCTAAACAAAGACTAAAAAGTCATTGAGGGGCATTTATCAAAGTACTTACAACACTACAACAGCGGTAAGAAGTCACAAGTGATGGTGCTCGCCATATTCATGCAATAACTTGTGACTTTTAAAACTTCCCACCAATATTTTTTAAATGGTGAGAAACAAGTGTCCCTTAGAGAGAGAGGGCAGGGCCCATTGCAACCCTCTGAGTTTACTATAAAATACGCCGGAAACTGGAGTAAGTTTTTCCTCAAGTCTATTCCAGCCCCTAGGTGGCATGATGGCTTCTTATTAATAATGAAAGACGTCCAAGTTTGTCATTTTAATTCAGAGATTGCAGATTATGTTAATTTTTACACTTAATGTTAGTCTGAGATCCCCTCATTCGTAACAGTGTTTTTATGATCGGTGAGGAGATTGGGAGAGGTGTGGCTGGCTATCAAGGGGAAAGATGAGGAGGCCAGTTTTTTTTCTAATTATAATATACACATATCTATGCTACTTTTATTTTACTTTGTATAAGTAAAGTTTGTGACTATTAAGTAGTGTGCTTTTCTGTAATATTTAATTATCTAGAGACATAGAGTCTAAGAAGTAGGAGTATGAGATGGGAGGCTTAGAAGGTAGTGGAAGAGCAAGGTTAAGGAGAGAGGGCGTGTAGTGGATGAAAAGAGGAGTTGGAGGCTGAGTAGAATGAAGGGGAGTATTTGAGGCTGAGGTGAAAGATAAGAAGAAGGATTTAGAAACTGAAGGGGGTGGAGGTACATAAAGTAGAGTAAGAAGACAGTATTCAATGATTATTTGTTTTGGAACTCAGTGGGCGGCATTTATCCAACATTGATGTTCTCATACACCAATCTTGATCTCCTGTGCTCTGGATTAAGATGTTCCTAATTTCTTAAGAGGCAGATGCCTTTTTAATAAATCTGGTGCACCTCTGGCACTCTGTTCGACAGAAATTAAAGTCTATGCCACCTAGGGGCTGGAATAGACTTGAGGAAAAACTTATTCCAGTTTATTCCAGAACATCTTAATCCAGAGCACAGGGAGATCAAGATTGGTGTATGGGAACACCAATGTTGATAAATGCCGCCCACTGAGTTCCAAAACAAATAATCATTGAATACTGTCCTCTCTTATTCTACTTTATGTACCTCCACCCCCTTCTTAGTTTCTAAATCCTTCTTTCTTATCTTTCACCTCAGCCTCAAATACCTCCCCCTTCATTCTCCTACTCAGCCTCCAACTCCTCTTTTTTCATCCACCTATTACGTCCTCTCCTCCTTAACCCTTTGTCTCTTCCACTACCTTCTAAGCCTCCCATCTCATACTCCTACTTCTTAGACTCTATGTCTGTAGGTAATTAAATATAACAGAAAAGCACACTACTTAATAGTCACAAACTTTACTTATACAAAGTAAAATAAAAGTAGCATAGATATGTGTATATTATAATTAGAAAAAAACTGGCCTCCTCATCTTTCCCCTTGATTGCCAGCCACACCTCTCCCAATCTCCTCACCGATCATAAAAACACTGTTACGAATGAGGGGATCTCAGACTAACATTAAGTGTAAAAATTAACATAATCTGCAATCTCTGAATTAAAATAACAAACTTGGACGTCTTTCATTATTAATAAGAAGCCATCATGCAATGACTTTCATTTTATATGCCATGACTGCAGAACAAACTGCTGCTATCAAGGTATCTAAGCAAATCTATTACTGGTAAGTAAAAAAAAAAAACATTTCTAATTACTTTATACACAGATCCGTATCTAACACTTCAGATTTTAAACTGATTCTGGCAGCTAATGACGCAATATTGCATACTTACTCCTTAATGCCTAAACTAAGACTAAAAAGTCATTGAAGGGCATTTATCAAAGTACTTACAACACTACAGCGGCGGTAAGAAGTCACAAGTGATGGTGCTCGTCATATTCATGCAATAACTTGTGACTTTTAAAGCTTCCCACCAATATTTTTTAAATGGTGAGAAACAAGAGGCCCTTAGAGAGAGAGGGCAGGGCCCATTGCAACCCTCTGAGTTTACTATAAAATACGCCAGAAACTGGAGTAAGTTTTTCCTCAAGTCTATTCCAGCCCCTAGGTGGCATAGACTTTAATTTCTGCCGCACAGAGTGCCAGAGGTGCACCAGATTTATTAAAAAGGCATCTGCCTCTTAAGAAATTAGGAACATCTTAATCCAGAGCACAGGGAGATCAAGATTGGTGTATGAGAACACCAATGTTGATAAATGCCGCCCACTGAGTTCCAAAACAAATAATCATTGAATTCTGTCCTCTCTTATTCTACTTTATGTACCTCTACCCTCTTCTTAGTTTCTAAATCCTTCTTTCTTATCTTTCACCTCAGCCTCAAATACCTCCCCCTTCATTCTCCTACTCAGCCTCCAACTCCTCTTTTTTCATCCATCTATTACGTCCTCTCCTCCTTAACCCTTTGTCTCTTCCACTACCTTCTAAGCCTCCCATCTCATACTCCTACTTCTTAGACTCTATGTCTCTAGATAATTAAATATTACAGAAAAGCACACTACTTAATAGTCACAAACTTTACTTATACAAAGTAAAATAAAAGTAGCATAGATATGTGTATATTATAATTAGAAAAAAAACTGGCCTCCTCATCTTTCCCCTTGATAGCCAGCCACACCTCTCCCAATCTCCTCACCGATCATAAAAACACTGTTATGCATGAGGGGATCTCAGACTTACATTAAATGTAAAAATTAACATAATCTGCAATCTCTTAATTAAAATCACAAATTTGGACTTCGTTCATTATTAATAAGAAGCCATCATGCAATGACTTTCATTTTATATGCCATGACTGCAGCACAAACTGCTGCTATCAAGGTATCTAAGTAAATCTATTACTGGTAAGTAAAAAAAAAAAACATTTCTAATTACTTTATACACAGATCCGTATCTAACACTTCAGATTTTAAACTGATTCTGGCAGCTAATGACGCAATATTGCTTACTTACTCCTTAATACCTAAACAAAGACTAAAAGTCATTGAGGGCATTTATCAAAGTACTTACAACACTACAGCAGCGGTAAGAAGTCACAAGTGATGGTGCTCGCCATATTCATGCAATAACTTGTGACTTTTAAAACTTCCCACCAATATTTTTTAAATGGTGAGAAACAAGAGGCCCTTAGAGAGAGGGCAGGGCCCATTGCAACCCTCTGAGTTTACTATAAAATACGCCGGAAACTGGAGTAAGTTTTTCCTCAAGTCTATTCCAGCCCCTAGGTGGCATAGACTTTAATTTCTGCCGCACAGAGTGCCAGAGGTGCACCAGATTTATTAAAAGGCATCTGCCTCTTAAGAAATTAGGAACATCTTAATCCAGAGCACAGGGAGATCAAGATTGGTGTATGAGAACACCAATGTTGATAAATGCCGCCCACTGAGTTCCAAAACAAATAATCATTGAATACTGTCCTCTGTATTCTACTTCTATGTACCTCCACCCCTCTTAGTTTCTAAATCCTTCTTTCTTATCTTTCACCTCAGCCTCAAATACCTCCCCTTCATTCTCCTACTCAGCCTCCAACTCCTCTTTTTCATCCACCTATTACGTCCCTCTCCTCCTTAACCCTTTGTCTCTTCCACTACCTTCTAAGCCTCCCATCTCATACT
>JAKVIS010002977.1:0-19649 GCA_033119425.1 Bufotes viridis | reverse complement strand
CTACATCATAAACTCCATATATAGATGATAATATACATATACAATGTGCTATGTATTATATACCTCATACTACATCATACTCACCTTATATACCTGATATTATGTATATAAAGTGTGTTATACATTATATACCTCATACTACATCATACACACCTTATATACCTGATATTATATATATACAGTGTGTTATACATTATATACATCATACTACATCATACACTCCATAGATAAATGATAATATTATACATATACAATGTGTTATGTATTATATACCTCATACTAAAACATACACACCTTATATACCTGATATTATATATATATACAGTGTGTGTTATACATTGTATACCTCAGACTACATCATACACTCCATATATAAATGATAATATTATACATATACAATGTGTTATGTATTATATACCTCATACTACATCATACACACCTTATATACCTGATATGATATATATATATACAGTGTGTTATTCATTATATACATCATACTACATCATACACTCCATATATAAATGATATTATACATATACAGTGTGTTATGTACTATATACCTCATACTACATCATACACACCTTATATACCTGATATTATATATATAAACAGTGTGTGTTATACATTGTATACCTCATACTACATCATACACACCTTAAATACCTGATATTAAATATATACAGTGTGTTATAATTATATACCTCATACTACATCATACACTCCATATATAAATGATAATATTATACATATACAGTGTGTTATTTACTATATACCTCATACTACATCATACACTCCATATATAAATGATAATATTATACATATACAATGTGTTATGTATTACATACCTCATACTACATCATACACACCTTATGTACCTGATATCATATATATACAGTGTGTTATACATGATATACCTCATACTACATCATACACTCCATATATAAATGATAATATTATACATTTACAGAGTGTTATGTACTATATACCTCATACTACATCATACACAACTTATATACATGTTATTATATATACAGTGTGTGTTATACATTGTATACCTAATACTACATCATACACTCCAGATATAAATGATAATATTATACATATACAATGTGTTATGTATTATATTCCTTATTCTACATCATACACACTTTATATACCTGATATTATATATATATATATATATATATATATATATATAGTGTGTTATACATTATATACCTCATACTACATCATACACTCCAGATATAAATGATAATATTATACATATACAATGTGTTATGTATTATATTCCTTATACTACATCATACACACTTTATATACCTGATATTATATATATACAGTGTGTTATACATGATATACCTCATACTACATCATACACTCCATATATAAATGATAATATTATACATATACAGTGTGATATGTATTATATACCTCATACTACATCATACACACATTATATACATGATATATATATATATATATATATATATATATATATATATATATATAGTGTGTTATACATTATATACCTCATACTACATCATACACTCCATATATAAATGATAATATTATACATATACAGTGTGTTATGTACTATATACCTCATACTACATCTTACACACATTGTATACCTGATATTATATATATACAGTGTGTTATAAATTAAATACCTCATACTACATCATAATCGCCTTATATACCTGATATTATATATATATATACAGTGTGTTATACATTATATACATCATACTACATCATACACTCCATAGATAAATGATAATATTATACATATACAATGTGTTATGTATTATATACCTCATACTACATCATACACACCTTATATACCTGATATTATATATATACAGTGTGTGTTATACATTGTATACCTCATACTACATCATAAACTCCATATATAGATGATAATATACATATACAATGTGTTATGTATTATATACCTCATACTACATCATACACACCTTATATACCTGATATTATGTATATAAAGTGTGTTATACATTATATACCTCATACTACATCATACACACCTTATATACCTGATATTATATATATACAGTGTGTTATACATAATATACATCATACTACATCATACACTCCATAGATAAATGATAATATTATACATATACAATGTGTTATGTATTATATACCTCATACTAAAACATACACACCTTATATACCTGATATTATATATATATACAGTGTGTGTTATACATTGTATACCTCAGACTACATCATACACTCCATATATAAATGATAATATTATACATATACAATGTGTTATGTATTATATACCTCATACTACATCATACACACCTTATATACCTGATATGATATATATATATATATACAGTGTGTTATTCATTATATACATCATACTACATCATACACTCCATATATAAATGATAATATTATACATATACAATGTGTTATGTACTATATACCTCATACTACATCATACACACCTTATATACCTGATATTATATATAAACAGTGTGTGTTATACATTGTATACCTCATACTACATCATCCACACCTTACATACCTGATATTAAATATATACAGTGTGTTATAATGATATACCTAATACTACATCATACACTCCATATATAAATGATAATATTATACATATACAGTGTATTATTTACTATATACCTCATACTACATCATACACTCCATATATAAATGTTAATATTATACATATACAGTGTGTTATGTACTATATACCTCATACTACATCATACACAACTTATATACATGTTATTATATATACAGTGTGTGTTATACATTGTATACCTAATACTACATCATAAACATCTTACATACCTGATATTAAATATATATAGTGTGTTATACATTATATACCTCATACTACATCATACACTCCATATATAAATGATAATATTATACATATACAATGTGTTATGTATTATATACCTCACACTACATCATACACACCTTATATACCTGATATCATATATATACAGTGTGTTATACATTATACACCTCATACTACATCATACACACATTATATACCTGATATTATATATATACAGTGTGTTACACATTATATACCTCATACTACATCATACACTCCATATATAAATGATAATATTATACATATACAGTGTGTTTTTTACTATATATCCCATACTACATCATACACTCCATATATAAATGATAATATTATACATGTACAATGTGTTATGTATTATATACCTCATACTACATCATACACACCTTATATACCTGATATTATATATATATACAGTGTGTTACACATTATATACCTCATACTACATCATACACTCCATATATAAATGATAATATTATACATATACAATGTGTTATTTATTATATACCTCATACTACATCATACACACCTTATATACCTGATATTATATATATATATATATATATATATATATATATATATATATACAGTGTGTTATACATTTTATACCTCATTCTACATCATAAACATCTTACATGCATGATATTAAATATATACATTGTGTTATACATTATATACCTCATATTACATCATACACTCCATATATAAATGATAATATTATACATATACAATGTGTTATGTATTATATAACTCATACTATATCATACACACCTTATATACCTGATATCATATATATATACAGTGTGTTATAAATTATATACCTCATACTACATCATACACACTTTATATACCTGATATTATATATAAACAGTGTGTTACACATTATATAACTCATACTACATCATACACTCCATATATAAATGATAATATTATACATATACAGTGTGTTATGTACTATATAACTCATACTACATCATACACACCTTACATACCTGATATTAAATATATACAGTGTGTTATACATTATACACCTCATACTACATCATACACTACATATATAAATGATAATATTATACATATACAGTGTGTTATGTATTATATACCTCATACTACATCATACACACCTTATATACCTGATATTATATATATAAAGTGTGTTATACATTATATACCTCATACTACATCATAAACACCTTATATAAATGATATTACATATATATATATATATAAAGTGTGTTATACATTATATACATCATACTACAAGATACACTCCATAGATAAATGATAATATTATACATATACAATGTGTTATGTATTATATACCTCATACTACATCATACACACCTTATATCCCTGATATCGTATATATACAGTGTGTTATAAATTATATACCTCATACTACATCATACACACCTTATATTCCTGATATTATATATATATACAGTGTGTTATACATTATATACCTCATACTACATCATACACTCCATAAATAAATGATAATATTATACATATACAGTGTGTTATGTACTATATACCTCATACTACATCATACACTCTTTACATACCTGATATTATATATATACAGTGTGTTATACATTATATACCTCATACTACATCATACACTCCATATATAAATGATAATATTATACATATACAGTGTGTTATTTACTATATACCTCATACTACATCATACACTCCATATATAAATGATAATAGTATACATATACAAAGTGTTATGTATTACATACCTCATACTACATCATACACACCTTATTTACCTGATATCATTTATATACAGTGTGTTATACATTATATACCTCATACTACATCATACACACATTATATACCTGATATTATATATATACAGTGTGTTACACATTATATACCTCATACTACATCATACATTCCATATATAAATGATAATATTATACATATACATTGTGTTATTTACTATATATCCCATACTACATCATACACTCCATATATAAATGATAATATTATACATATACAATGTATTATGTATTATATACCTCATACTACATCATACACACCTTATATACCTGATTTTATATATACAGTGTGTTATACATTATATGCCTCATACTACATCATAAACAATTTACATACCTGATATTAAATATATACAGTGTGTTATACATTATATACCTCATACTACATCATACACTCCATATATAAATGATAATATTATACATATACCGTGTGTTATGTACTATATACCTCATACTACATCATACACACCTTATATACCTGATATTATAGATATACAGTGTGTGTTGTACATTGCATACGTCATACTACATCATACACTCCATATATAAATGATACTATTATACATATACAGTGTGTTATGTACTCTATACCTCATACTACATCATACACACCTTATATACCTGATATTATAAATATACAGTGTTTGTTATACATTGTATACCTCATACTACATCATACACACTTTATATACCATATATACATATATATATATATATATATATATACAGTGTTATAAATTATATACCTCATACTACATCATACATTCCATATATAAATGATATTATACATATACAATGTGTTATGTATTATATACCTCATACTACATCATACACACCTTATATACCTGATATTATATATATACAGTGTGTTATACATTGTATACCTCATACGACATCATACACTCCATATATAAATGATAATATTATACATATACAGTGTGTTATGTACTATATACCTCATACTACATCATACACTCCTTACATACCTGATATTATATATATACAGTGTGTTATACATTATATACCTCATACTACATCATACACTACATATATAAATGATAATATTATACATATACAGTGTGTTATGTATTATATACCTCATACTACATCATACACACCTTATATACCTGATATTATATATATACAGTGTGTTATACATTATATACCTCATACTACATCATACACACCTTATATACCTGATATTATATATATATATATATATATATATATATATATATATATATATACAGTGTGTTATACATTATATACATCATACTACATCATACACTCCATAGATAAATGATAATATTATACATATACAATGTGTTATGTATTATATACCTCATACTACATAATACACACCTTATATACCTGATATTATATATATTCAGTGTGTGTTATACATTGTATACCTCATACTACATCATAAACTCCATATATAAATGATAATATACATATACAATGTGTTATGTATTATATACCTCATACATCATACAGTCCATATATAAATGATAATATTATACATATACAGTGTGTTATGTACTATATACCTCATACTACATCATACACACCTTATATACCTGATATTATATATTAACAGTGTGTGTTATACATTGTATACCTCATACTACATCATACACACCTTAAATACCTGATATTAAATATATACAGTGTGTTATGTATTATATACCTCATACTACATCATACACTCCATATATAAATGATAATATTATACATATACAGTGTGTTATTTACTATATACCTCATACTACATCATACACTCCATATATAAATGATAATATTATACATATACAATGTGTTATGTATTACATACCTCATACTACATCATACACACCTTATGTACCTGATATCATATATATACAGTGTGTTATACATTATATACCTCATACTACATCATACACTCCATATATAAATGATAATATTATACATATACAGAGTGATATGTACTATATACCTTATACTACATCATACAAAACTTATATACATGTTATTATATGTACAGTGTGTGTTATACATTGTATACCTAATACTACATCATACACTCCAGATATAAATGATAATATTATACATATACAATGTGTTATGTATTATATACCTCATATCACATCATACACACCTTATATACCTGATAATATATATATATATATATATATATATATATATATATATATATACAGTGTGTTACACATAATATACCTCATACTACATCATACACTCCATATATAAATGATAATATTATACATATACAGTGTGTTATGTATTATATACCTCATACTACATCATACACACCTTATATACCTGATATTATATATATACAGTGTGTTATACATTATATACATCATACTACATCATACACTCCATATATAAATGAAAATATTATACATATACAGTGTGTTATGTATTATATACCTCATACTACATCATACACACCTTATATACCTGATATCATATATATACAGTGTGTTATAAATTATATACCTCATAGTACATCATACACACCTTATATACCTGATATTATATATATACAGTGTGTTACACATTATATACCTCATACTACATCATACACCATATATAAATGATAATATTATACATATACAGTGTGTTATGTACTATATACCTCATACTACATCATACAAACCTTACATACCTGATATTAAATATATACAGTGTGTTATACATTATATACCTCTTACTACATTATACACTACATATATAAATGATAATATTATACATATACAGTGTGTTATACATTATATACATCATACTACATCATACTCTCCATAGATAAATGATAATATTATACATATACAATGTGTTATGTATTATATACCTCATACTACATCATACAGAACTTATATACCTGATATTATATATATACAGTGTGTGTTATACATTGTATACCTCATACTACATCATAAACTCCATATATAAATGATAATATACATATACAATGTGTTATGTATTATATACCTCATACTACATCATACACACCTTATATACCTGATATTATATATATACAGTGTGTTACAAATTATATACCTCATACTACATCATACACTCCATATATAAATGATAATATTATACATATACAATGTGTTATGTATTATATACCTCATACTACATCATACACACCTTATATACCTGATATTATAGATTTACAGTGTGTTATACATTATATACATCATACTACATCATACACTCCATATATAAATGATACTATTATACATATACAGTGTGTTATGTACTATATACCTCATACTACATCATACACACCTTATCTACCTGATATTATAAATATACAGTGTGTGTTATACATTGTATACCTCATACTACATCATACACACTTTATATACCATATATATATATATATATATATATATATATATATATATATATACATTGTTATACATTATATACCTCATACTACATCATACACTCCATATATAAATGATATTATACAAATACAATGTGTTATGTATTATATACCTCATACTACATCATACACACCATATGTACCTGATATTATATATATACAGTGTGTTATACATTGTATACCTCATACGACATCATACAATCCATATATAAATGATAGTATTATACATATACAATGTGTTATGTATTATATACCTCATACTACATCATACACACCTTATATACCTGATATTATATATATACAGTGTGTGTTATACATTGTATACCTCATACTACATCATACACTCCATATATAAATGATAATATTATACATATACAATGTGTTATGTATTATATACCTCTTACTACATCATACACACCTTATATACCTGATTATATATATATATCGAGTGTGTTATACATAATATACCTCATACTACATCATAAACATCTTACATACCTGATATTAAATATATACAGTGTGTTATACATTATATACCTCATACTACATCATACACTCCATATATAAATAATAATATTATACATATACAATGTGTCCTCATATACCTGATATTATATATATACAGTGTGTTACACATTATATACCTCATACTACATCATACACTACATATATAAATGATAATATTATACATATACAGTGTGTTATGTACTATATACCTCATACTACATCATACACACCTTACATACCTGATATTAAATATATACAGTGTGTTATACATTATATACCTCATACTACATTATACACTACATATATAAATGATAATATTATACATATAGTGTGTTATGTATTATATACCTCATACTACATCATACACACCTTATATACCTGATATTATATATATATACAGTGTGTTATACATTATATACCTCATACTACATCATACACACCTTATATACCTGATATTATATATATATATATATATATATATATATATATATATATATACAGTGTGTTATACATTATATACATCATACTACATCATACACTCCATAGATAAATTATAATATTATACATATACAATGTGTTATGTATTATATACCTCATACTACATCATACACACCTTATATACCTGATATTATATATATACAGTGTGTGTTATACATTGTATACCTCATACTAGATTATAAACTCCATATATAAATGATAATATACATATACAATGTGTTATGTATTATATACCTCATACTACATCATTCACACCTTATATACCTGATATCATATATATATACAGTGTGTTATACATTATATACATCATACTACATCATACACTCCATATATAAATGATATTATACATATACAGTGTGTTATGTACTATATACCTCATACTACATCATACACACCTTATATACCTGATATTATATATTAACAGTGTGTGTTATACATTGTATATCTCATACTACATCATACACACCTTAAATACCTGATATTAAATATATACAGTGTGTTATAATTATGTACCTCATACTACATCATACACTCCATATATAAATGATAATATTATACATATACAGTGTGTTATTTACTATATACCTCATACTACATCATACACTCCATATATAAATGATAATATTATACATATACAATGTGTTATGTATTACATACCTCATACTACATCATACACACCTTATGTACCTGATATCATATATATACAGTGTGTTATACATTATATACCTCATACTACATCATGCACTCCATATATAATTGATAATATTATACATATACCGAGTGTTATGTACTAAATACCTCATACTACATCATACACAACTTATATACATGTTATTATATGTACAGTGTGTGTTATACATTGTATACCTAATACTACATCATACACTCCAGATATAAATGATAATATTATACATATACAATGTGTTATGTATTATATACCTCATATCACATCATACACACCTTATATACCTGATATTATATATATATATATATATTATATATATATACAGTGTGTTACACATAATATACCTCATACTACATCATACACTCCATATATAAATGATAATATTATACATATACAGTGTGTTATGTATTATATACCTCATACTACATCATACACACCTTATATACCTGATATTATATATATACAGTGTGTTATACATTATATACATCATACTACATAATACACTCCATATATAAATGATAATATTATACATATACAGTGTGTTATGTATTATATACCTCATACTACATCATACACACCTTATATACCTGATATCATATATATACAGTGTGTTATAAATTATATACCTCATAGTACATCATACACACCTTATATACCTGATATTTTATATATACAGTGTGTTACACATTATATACCTCATACTACATCATACACTCATATATAAATGATAATATTATACATATACAGTGTGTTATGTACTATATACCTCATACTACATCATACAAACCTTACATACCTGATATTAAATATATACAGTGTGTTATACATTATATACCTCTTACTACATTATACACTACATATATAAATGATAATATTATACATATACAGTGTGTTATACATTATATACATCATACTACATCATACTCTCCATAGATAAATGATAATATTATACATATACAATGTGTTATGTATTATATACCTCATACTACATCATACAGAACTTATATACCTGATATTATATATATACAGTGTGTGTTATACATTGTATACCTCATACTACATCATAAACTCCATATATAAATGATAATATACATATACAATGTGTTATGTATTATATACCTCATACTACATCATACACACCTTATATACCTGATATTATATATATACAGTGTGTTACAATTTATATACCTCATATTACATCATACACTTCATATATAAATGATAATATTATACATATACAATGTGTTATGTATTATATACCTCATACTACATCATACACACCTTATATAACTGATATTATATATATATATATATATATATATATATACATATACAGTGTGTTATACATTGTATACCTCATACGACATCATACACTCCATATATAAATGATAATATCATACATATACAATGTGTTATGTATTATATACCTCATACTACATCATACACACCTTATATACCTGATATTATATATATACAGTGTGTGTTATACATTGTATTCCTCATACTACATCATACACTACATATATAAATGATAATATTATACATATACAGTAAGTTATGTACTATATACCTCATACTACATCATACACTCCATATATAAATGATAATATTATACATATACAATGTGTTATGTATTATATACCTCATACTACATCATACACACCTTATATACCTGATATTATAGATTTACAGTGTGTTATACATTATATACATCATACTACATCATACACTCCATATATAAATGATACTATTATACATATACAGTGTGTTATGTACTATATACCTCATACTACATCATACACACCTTATATACCTGATATTATAAATATACAGTGTGTGTTATACATTGTATACCTCATACTACATCATACACACTTTATATACCATATATATATATATATATATATATATATATATATATACATTGTTATACATTATATACCTCATACTACATCATACACTCCATATATAAATGATAATATTATACATATACAATGTGTTATGTATTATATACCTCATACTACATCATACACACCTTATATGTACCTGATATTATATATATATCAGTGTGTTATACATTGTATACCTCATACGACATCATACAATCCATATATAAATGATAGTATTATACATATACAATGTGTTATGTATTATATACCTCATACTACATCATACACACCTTACATACCTGATATTATATATATACAGTGTGTGTTATACATTGTATACCTCATACTACATCATACACTCCATATATAAATGATAATATTATACATATACAATGTGTTATGTATTATATACCTCATACTACATCATACACACCTTATATACCTGATATATATATATATATCGAGTGTGTTATACATAATATACCTCATACTACATCATAAACATCTTACATACCTGATATTAAATATATACAGTGTGTTATACATTATATACATCATACTACATCATACACTCCATATATAAATAATAATATTATACATATACAATGTGTTATGTATTATATACCTCATACTACATCATACACACCTTATATACCTGATATCATATATATATATATATACAGTGTGTTATAAATTATATACATTTATAGTACATCATACACACCTTATATACCTGATATTATATATATACAGTGTGTTACACATTATATACCTCATACTACATCATACACTCCATATATAAATGATAATATTATACATATACAATGTGTTATGTATTATATACCTCATACTACATCATACACACCTTATATACCTGATATTATATATATACAGTGTGTTATAACATCTATATATGATATATATATATACAGTGTGTTATCATTATATACCTCATACTACATCATACACTCCATATATAAATGATAATATTATACATATACAGTGTGTTATGTATTATATACCTCATACTACATCATACACACCTTATATACCTGATATCATATATATACAGTGTGTTATACATTATATACATCATACTACATCATACACTCCATATATAAATGATAATATTATACATATACAATGTGTTATGTATTATATACCTCATACTACATCATACACACTATATACCTGATATTATATATATACAGTGTGTTATACATTGTATACCTCATACTACATCATACACACCTTACATACCTGATATTATATATATACAGTGTGTTATACATTATATACCTCATACTACATCATACACTCCATATATAAATGATATATTATATATATACAGTGTGTTATGTATTATATACCTCATACTACATCATACACACCTTATATAAATGATAATATTATACATATACAAGTGTGTTATGCATTATATACCTCATACTACATCATACACACCTTATATACCTGATATTATTATATATATACAGTGTGTTATATATTATATACCTCATACTACATCATACACATCCATATTTATAAATGATAATATTATACATATACAGTGAGTTATGTATTATATACCTCATACTACATCATACACTCCTATATATAACACCTGATAATCGTTATACATATACAGTGTGTTATGTATTACATACCTCATACTACATCATACACACCTTATATACCTGATATCATATATATACAGTGTGTTATACATTATATACCTCATACTACATCATACACTCCATATATAAATGATAATATTATACATATACAATGTGTTATGTATTATATACCTCATACTACATCATACACAACTTATATACCTGATTATTATATATACAGCGTGTGTTATACATTATATACCTCATACTACATCATACACACCTATATAATATGATAATATTATACATATACAGTGTAGTTATGCATTATATACCTCATACTACATCATACACTCCATATATAAATGATAATATTATACATATACAATGTGTTATGTATTATATACCTCATACTACATCATACACACCTTATATACCTGATATTATATATATACAGTGTGTTATACATTATATACCTCATACTACATCATACACTCCATATATAAATGATAATATTATACATATACAATGTGTTATGTATTATATACCTCATACTACATCATACACACCTTATATACCTGATATTATATATATAACAGTGTGTGTTATACATTATATACCTCATACTACATCATACACACCTTATATACCTGATATTATAATATATACAGTGTGTTATACATTATATACCTCATACTACATCATACAGTCCATATATAAATGATAATATTATACATATACAGTGTGTTATGTACTATATACCTCATACTACATCATACACACCTTATATACCTGATATTATATATATATACAGTGTGTGTTATACATTGTATACCTCATACTACATCATACACACCTTAAATACCTGATATTAAATATATACAGTGTGTTATACATTATATACCTCATACTACATCATACACTCCATATATAAATGATAATATTATACATATACAGTGTGTTATTTACTATATACCTCATACTACATCATACACTCCATATATAAATGATAATATTATACATATACAATGTGTTATGTATTACATACCTCATACTACATCATACACACCTTATGTACCTGATATCATATATATACAGTGTGTTATACATTATATACCTCATACTACATCATACACTCCATATATAAATGATAATATTATACATATACAGTGTGTTATGTACTATATACCTTATACTACATCATACACAACTTATATACATGTTATTATATATACAGTGTGTGTTATACATTGTATACCTAATACTACATCATACACTCCAGATATAAATGATAATATTATACATATACAATGTGTTATGTATTATATACCTCATACTACATCATACACACCTTATATACCTGATATTTTATATATATATATATACAGTGTGTTATACATAATATACCTCATACTACATCATACACTCCATATATAAATGATAATATTATACATATACAGTGTGTTATGTATTATATACCTCATACTACATCATACACACCTTATATACCTGATATTATATATATACAGTGTGTTATACATTATATACATCATACTACATCATACACTCCATATATAAATGATAATATTATACATATACAGTGTGTTATGTATTATATACCTCATACTACATCATACACACCTTATATACCTGATATCATATATATACAGTGTGTTATAAATTATATACCTCATAGTACATCATACACACCTTATATACCTGATATTATATATATACAGTGTGTTACACATTATATACCTCATACTACATCATACACCATATATAAATGATAATATTATACATATACAGTGTGTTATGTACTATATACCTCATACTACATCATACACACCTTACATACCTGATATTAAATATATACAGTGTGTTATACATTATATACCTCTTACTACATTATACACTACATATATAAATGATAATATTATACATATACAGTGTGTTATACATTATATACATCATACTACATCATACTCTCCATATATAAATGATAATATTATACATATACAATGTGTTATGTATTATATACCTCATACTACATCATACACACCTTATATACCTGATATTATATATATATATATATATATATATATATATATATATATATACATATACAGTGAGTTATACATTGTATACCTCATACGACATCATACACTCCATATATAAATGATAATATCATACATATACAATGTGTTATGTATTATATACCTCATACTACATCATACACACCTTATATACCTGATATTATATATATATATATATATATATATATATATATACATATACAGTGAGTTATACATTGTATACCTCATACGACATCATACACTCCATATATAAATGATAATATCATACATATACAATGTGTTATGTATTATATACCTCATACTACATCATACACACCTTATATACCTGATATTATATATATACAGTGTGTGTTATACATTGTATACCTCATACTACATCATACACTCCAAATATAAATGATAATATTATACATATACAGTAAGTTATGTACTATATACCTCATACTACATCATACACTCCATATATAAATGATAATATTATACATATACAATGTGTTATGTATTATATACCTCATACACACCTTATATACCTGATATTATATATTTACAGTGTGTTATACATTATATACATCATACTACATCATACACTCCATATATAAATGATACTATTATACATATACAGTGTGTTATGTACTATATACCTCATACTACATCATACACACCTTATATACCTGATATTATAAATATACAGTGTGTGTTATACATTGTATACCTCATACTACATCATAAACTCCATATATAAATGATAATATACATATGCAATGTGTTATGTATTATATACCTTATACTACATCATACACACCTTATATATCTGATATTATATATAAACAGTGTGTGTTATACATTGTATAACTCATACTACTTCATACACACCTTACATACCTGATATTAAATATATACAGTGTGTTATAATTATATACCTCATACATCATACAGTCCATATATAAATGATAATATTATACATATACAGTGTGTTATGTACTATATACCTCATACTTCATCATACACTCCATATATAAATGATAATATTATACATATACAATGTGTTATGTATTACACACCTCATACTACATCATACACACCTTATGTACCTGATATAATATATATACAGTGTGTTATACATTATATACCTCATACTACATCATACACTCCATATATAAATGATAATATTATACATATACAGAGTGTTATGTATTATATACCTCATACTACATCATACACAACTTATATACATGTTATTATATATACAGTGTGTGTTATACATTGTATACCTAATACTACATCATACACTCCAGATATAAATGATAATATTATACATATACAATGTGTTATGTATTATATACCTCATATCACATCATACACACCTTATATACCTGATATTATATATATACAGTGTGTTATACATTATATACATCATACTACATCATACACTCCATATATAAATGATAATATTATACATATACAGTGTGTTATGTATTATATACCTCATACTACATCATACACACCTTATATACCTGATATTATATATATACAGTGTGTTATACATTATATACATCATACTACATCATACACTCCATATATAAATGATAATATTATACATATACAGTGTGTTATAAATTATATACCTCATAGTAAATCATACACACCTTATATACCTGATATTATATATATACAGTGTGTTACACATTATATACCTCATACTACATCATACACCATATATAAATGATAATATTATACATATACAGTGTGTTATGTACTATATACCTCATACTACATCATACAAACCTTACATACCTGATATTAAATATATACAGTGTGTTATACATTATATACCTCTTACTACATTATACACTACATATATAAATGATAATATTATACATATACAGTGTGTTATACAATATATACATCATACTACATCATACTCTCCATAGATAAATGATAATATTATACATATACAATGTGTTATGTATTTTATACCTCATACTACATCATACAGAACTTATATACCTGATATTATATATATACAGTGTGTGTTATACATTGTATACCTCATACTACATCATAAACTCCATATATGAATGATAATATACATATACAATGTGTTATGTATTATATACCTCATACTACATCATACACACCTTATATACCTGATATTATATATATACAGTGTGTTACAAATTATATACCTCATACTACATCATACACTCCATATATAAATGATAATATTATACATATACAGTGTTTTATGTATTATATACCTCATACTACATCATACACACCTTATATACCTGATATTATATATATACAGTGTGTTATACATTATATACATCATACTACATCATACACTCCATATATAAATGATAATATTATACATATTCAATGTGTTATGTATTATATACCTCATACTACATCATACACACCTTATATACCTTATTATATATATATATATATATATATATACAGTGTGTTATACATTGTATACCTCATACGACATCATACACTCCATATATAAATGATAATATCATACATATACAATGTGTTATGTATTATATACCTCATACTACATCATACACACCTTATATACCTGATATTATATATATACAGTGTGTGTTATACATTGTATACCTCATACAACATCATACACTCCATATATAAATGATAATATTATACATATACAGTAAGTTATGTACTATACTACATCATACACTCCATATATAAATGATAATATTATACATATACAATGTGTTATGTATTATATACCTCATACTACATCATACACACCTTATATACCTGATATTATATATTTACAGTGTGTTATACATTATATACATCATACTACATCATACACTCCATATATAAATGATACTATTATACATATACAGTGTGTTATGTACTATATAACTCATACTACATCATACACACCTTATATACCTGATATTATAAATATACAGTGTGTGTTATACATTGTATACCTCATACTACATAATACACACTTTATATACCATAGATATATATATATATATATATATATATATATATATATATATACATTGTTATACATTATATACCTCATACTACATCATACACTCCATATATAAATGATAATATTATACATATACAATGTGTTATGTATTATATACCTCATACTATATCATACACACCTTATATACCTGATTATATATATATATATATCGAGTGTGTTATACATAATATACCTCATACTACATCATAAACATCTTACATACCTGATATTAAATATATACAGTGTGTTATACATTATATACCTCATACTACATCATACACTCCATATATAAATGATATTATACATATACAATGTGTTATGTATTATATACCTCATACTACATCATACACACCTTATATACCTGATATTTTATATATACAGTGTGTTATACATTGTATACCTCATACGACATCATACAATCCATATATAAATGATAATATTATACATATACAATGTGTTATGTATTATATACCTCATACTACATCATACACACCTTATATACCTGATATTATATATATTCAGTGTGTGTTATACATTGTATACCTCATACTACATCATAAACTCCATATATAAATGATAATATACATATACAATGTGTTATGTATTATATACCTCATACTACATCATACACACCTTATATACCTGATATTATATATATACAGTGTGTTACAAATTATATACCTCATACTACATCATACACTCCATATATAAATGATAATATTATACATATACAGTGTGTTATGTATTATATACCTCATACTACATCATACACACCTTATATACCTGATATTATATATATATATACAGTGTGTTATACATTATATACATCATACTACATCATACACTCCATATATAAATGATAATATTATACATATACAATGTGTTATGTATTATATACCTCATACTACATCATACACACCTTAAATACCTGATATTAAATATATACAGTGTGTTATAATTATATACCTCATACTACATCATACACTCCATATATAAATGATAATATTATACATATACAGTGTGTTATTTACTATATACCTCATACTACATCATACACTCCATATATAAATGATAATATTATACATATACAATGTGTTATGTATTATATACCTCATACTACATCATACACACCTTATATACCTGATATTATATATATACAGTGTGTGTTATACATTGTATACTTCATACTACATCATACACTCCATATATAAATGATAATATTATACATATACAATGTGTTATGTATTATATACCTCATACTACATCATACACACCTTATATAC
>JAKVIS010002976.1:0-19691 GCA_033119425.1 Bufotes viridis | reverse complement strand
GCTTGACCATCTCCCCACAGCCGAGTTCGCTTACAACAATGCTGAGCACAGCTCAACCAAGCAAAGCCCTTTCTTTGCTAACACAGGCTCGCACCCCGTGTTCATTCCCCACCTGCCCGTTGCCTCCACCCTCCCAGCAGTGGCCGAGCGCCTAACAAAAGGACATAATAGACAACCTCCAGCTCGCCCAGAGGCGCTTTAAACAGGGAGCAGACAGACGCCGCAAACCCACCCCGGGCTTCCATGTAGGAGACAAGGTATGGCTGTCCACCAGGAACCTCAGACTGAAGGTCCCCTCCAAAAAGTCAGCCCCAAAATACATGGGTCCGTTCCAGGTCACCGCACAAATCAATGAGGTCACTGCTTCGGCTTGACCTTCCGGATTCCATTAGGGTGCACCCTGTCTTCCATTGCTCCCTCCTCAAGCCATACGTGGAGAATACCTTCACTGGCCGCCACTCGCCCCTCCACCACCCGTGAGGGTACAAGGTGAGGAAAGTTCGTTGTCGAGAAGATCCTTGACTCCAGGATCCACCGAGGAAAATTGCAATATCTAATTGGGTGGGAGGGCTACCTCCCGAGGATAACTCCTGGGAGCCTGAAGAAAATGTTCATGCCCCCAGACTTGTCAGGAGTTCCACCTGAGTCACCCAGATAAGTCTTCCCTGCGGTGCCCGGAGGTCACCTTGGAAGGGGGAGTACTGTCAGGACTCGAACCCGTGGCCAGTCATGTCCCAGACGGTAGCTCTACCCACTAGGCTACCGTCTCTCCTTGGACTATTCTCTTCTAACTTCTAACTTCTAACTTCTACTACCTCTCTTGTCCTTGCCTTGTCCTGCTGATTATCCCAATCTCTTGCACCTGCTACTTCCCTATAAAACCCAGCCCTTGAACCCAGTCCTTTGCTGGTTATTGTGCCTCCAAGCCTGTAGCAAGCTTCCTCTCTGCTCCTCCACGACTACTGCTGTTTACCGTTGTTGCCGACCCGGACCGTTTGACCTCGCCGAACTGCCGCCTGCATTGACCCGTTGCCTTCCACCGACCACGCCTCTGTCTACTCCTGCTGTTACCTCGCTGCCATCTCTACTGCCGACCCGGACTGATCGACCACGCTACCTGCTTCCTGCTTCTGTGGGTCTTTGCCACTGGACTCCAACCACCAGCCGGCTGTCCTCTGACTCAGGTGAGCCAAGGACCGTTACAACAGCTGCAGCAACATTCGGTTTGCATAACCAAAGAATTTCTGCACAAACTGTCAGAAACCGTCTCAGGAAAGCTCATCTGCATGGTCGTCATCCTCATCAGGGTGTGGGCCTGACTGCAGTTCGTCGTCGTAACTGACTTGAGTCGGCAAATGCTCACGTTCAATGGCGTCTGGCACGTTGGAGAGGTGTTCTGTTCACGGATGAGTCCCTGTTTTCACAGTTCCAGGCAGATGGCAGACAGGATGTTGGATGTGGAGGTCCTGGGCTGGTGTGGGTACGGTTGAGATATGCCACACCTGTGAGGTGGGATCGATTATCTCGGCAAAGGAGAAGTGCTCACTAACACAGATTTAGACAGATTTGTGAGTACTGGGTCTTTTGTGTATGTAGAAAATGTTTTAGATCTTTGAGTTCAGCTCATGCAAAATGGGAGAAAAACCGAAAGTGTTGCGTTTATAATTTTGTTCATTGTGTGTGTATATATGTGTATATATATATATATATATATATATATATATATATATATATATATATATATATATATATACATATACACAGTATATAAAAATCACAGGTGCATGTGGTCCACGCCAGCATCCTCCATTGTACGCAATTTTTGCTGGGGATGGCCGTTTGCTGCGGTCCACATGCGGTGGGACTGCTCCCCCAATGAGAAACACGCTACAGTGTTTGGGGTCTGAGCAGTTTCCCTATATTGACCACTATATTTCTGTAATTTTTGTTATATACAGTATATCCCTAACTACTATTTATTCTTTTTTTTTTTTTTCGTATAGGGATTAGGGCTTAGGGTACAGAATAGGAATCTGGAACTGCTGCAGATGAGCAAAAAAAAAAACACTGCAGAAGTTCTAATGAACTCTTCTTTTATTTTTCCAGGAACAGAAGCACTAAATACCACAGTGGTGGTGCACCACAAATTCTAGCGAGCCAACCAACAGCACATACGGCCACATAACCTCTCTGCATGCAGTCACAAGCTAGAATAATTGCTTGCAGAGGGGTTCTTCCTGTCCCCTCTGCTGCTGTAGTGCTGGCATTTGCCGGTGTGTTGTAGCACTCGAAGTCAGGGGGCTTCTGAAAGGTTAGGCTGTGGAAATCTGTGTTTGGCGTCCCCTCCTGCAGCCCCCTGACTGGTTTTACGAGTGTCGGAGTTGTGTTTGTCCGGTCTTCATTGATCGGCCAATTCCTAGTATAGTGGCTGTAGGGGGGGGGGAGGGTAAAACCTCCCTGAGCCCTTAGTTAAGATAGCTGCCTGCTGGACAGAGCAACCATATTACCCTGGTCAACGTGCGATTAGGCATGGTGACCAGGTTTTGAAGACGCTTCTAGCTGCGTCATACATGTATGGCGCATGTGGGGAAGGGGTTAAACACCACTGGTCAGCAATAAGGGAACATTTTTGGATGGTTTCTAATATTTGATTTGTGTAGAATCAATTCGAACACAAAACAAATTTCAAGAAATGTACTCATTTTCACCCCTTACTTTTGTTGAGAAAGGTGTCAGCCCTATCTGCCTTGTTGAGTCAGGAGCACATAAGAAATGGCAGGTTAAGACATACCTGAACAAGAGTTGTCCTTAGGGAAAAATGTGATGACATTTTATGTTACATAATTACTAACGCTGACATAGGTGTCACCTCGAATTGGAACATGTACATGGTAATATCACAGCCAAAAACTAATAAAACGTGACTTTTCTGCAGCATTAACATAAGTTCACACGTCCTACATTTTTATAATTATTTCTTTTAACAATGATCTCAAGTATGACCAATGTGAATGTAAACCCACACTCTGGGTATTCCTGGACAAAATAAATTTACAAAACAGCCAACATTAAATGGGTTTTGTCACAAAAAAGTATTACCTAACCACAGAAGAAGAGTGATGGAGCGGGGTGCATCCGTAGCGGAATGCGGCTTGACTTAGGGGGAAGTGTGAGGCTGTAAGGGGTTAATAGTTTAGAGAATTGGAGGCAGGCTATGGATTGGTCAATAGAGGGGTGGAGGACAAGGTTCTTTCGCGGGCAATATTTAAGGTAAAGGGGGGCGGAGTTTAGGTCACTTGCCAGTGGTAGAAAGTTCAGTTGAACTCCTACCTGGCCAGGTTGCTGTGATTGCAGTTTCCTTCACCAAAATTTAAATGCTAATTTTATTCTTTTCTATGGCCTTCAAACGTCTAGCCAGCTATACATAAAATGATTCTAATCATTCTCCGTATATGGCACAGTTCTACATCTTCACTCTTTGACATTCATAATTCTCATCAGTTGTCTGTAAAATTTATCTCATATTTCTCCAAATGTGGCACCATTCTGCACCTTCACCAAAATTGAATTCGGTAGTACTTGCCAGCTGTCCGTGAAAAATGTCTTGCTCGGCAAGTGTGGCACAGTTCCGCTTTTTCACCAACATTTAAGCCATCACTCTCCCACTGTCTCTGCTACAACAGGTAGCAGAAGCTGCAGCAGCTAGTTCACTTTATGATGAGATGGAGTTTTTTTCCACTGCGACACCAACCTGATGCACATCAGATAACGAACATGCACCTGCTGAACAAATAGAATCAGGCCTCTTGCACACAACTGTTGTGGGTCCATTCCGTGTATTGGGGACCTCAATTTTTGTTCCCTAATGCACGGGCAACGTCTGTGCTGCGGCCGGGATGGATTGAGACCCATTCAACTTAAATGGGTCCGTGATCCGTCCGCACCGCAAAAAAATAGAACAAGTTCTATTTTTTTGTGGTGCTGGAGGCACGGACAGAACACCACGGAAGCACTCTGTAGTGCTTCCATGAGGTTGTGATCCGTGCTTCCATTCCGCATCTTTGTGACTGCGGACCAATTAAGGTGAATGGGTCCGCATCCTTTATATGGAGTGCACATGGGCCAGTGCCCTTGTATTGCGGACCTGCCATATGCGGGCCATAATACTGCCACGAGCACACAAAGGCCGTGTGCAAGAGGCCTTAGTTGTGCCTGAACTGTGTCCCTTCTTGGGTACATACCCTGTTCTCTGATCTCATGGACATCTGGGAGGCAGATTGGAACAGTGGCTTCACAAAGTCATCACAAAGACGGTTTTCAGTGTGCCAGACAGCGTCTTCACATCCAAGTGGTCAAAATTGTCCTACACAAAATATTACTACTCTCAAAATGAATCAGGCATATGGATCTGTGAGGATTTCCACACATTTCTGCCTAATGACAATTAATAGATCTGCCATTGCTGACAGTGGCTATTTATCTCCTGCCCAGTGATTCAACTGTCACTGTCTTCCTGTTTATCGTGTTCCATACTGCACTTTTTGTACTGGCATACATAAAGCGACATTTTGTGTACTAGAACACATTATAAGGGGCATTTTTTACTGGCACACATTATAAAGGTTTTTTTTATGTTCTGTTACACTTTATAAGGGGGCATTTTTGTACAGGCACACATTATAAGAGGGAATTTTCTGTACTGGCATACATTATAAGGGCATTTTCTTGTGCTAGCACACATTTTAAGGGAGTATTTTTGTACTGGCACACATAAAGGGTTGGTAGCATGGGTGTTCAGAAGGTGGGAAATAGGGATGAGCGAATCGACTACGGATCAAACATCCAAAGTCGATTGGCATAAAACTTTGTTCTTATACTGTATGGAGCTCCTGCTTGTATTAGGATGTATTGGCTCCGATGAGCCGAAGTTATTGCTTTACAAAGTTTTGCGAGACTTTGCGCAATAATTTCATAAATTAATTTGTACTGTAAAAATAACTCGGGTTCATGGAGGCCCAGTTATCACACTCCCAAGAATCAGATGCGTATCCCCATTAAAAAGGTATTCCCACCTGGCCACTTTCCTACTAAGCCACACCACCTTGATAAAATGTTTTTCTAAAGCTAGAAGCACCAGTTGTGGCAATATGCACCAAGTTTTCACAGATTTTACAACCAAATCAAGGCATTATCATGTTAGTAAATAAGATCCATTGTGTCTAATGCTGGGCCTATCAGAAAGTTACTTATTGTTAAAATTATATTTTTATGTTACACATATTTTAAAGAACATTTGGTACTGCTATTTTTAATTTCATTATCAATTTTTTTTTAAAAGTAATACATTACTTTAATTTTAAGACTGGCCATAAGGCCTTATATAATACCCTGACACTTCCTGTTCTGTAAAGATCTCTTTACAGCGGGAGTTTCATTATAATCACAGACAGGATTACAATGATAACTGTCACCTTTGTATAGATATTTTAGGACTCACCTTTCACAATAGGTAATGTCACAGCTTATCTGCTCCCTATTGACCTCCGTACAAATCACAGCGCATGCTAAATGGGGCTGTATTTCTGGTTTGGTAGCCTCCCTGTTGTAAATCTGAATAAAGTCTTCTTCTCTGGAAAAGACCTGAGGTTATTTGTCCAGAATTTTTACCTGGAGGTGGTAAAGGTGGATGCATTCTATAGTTCTAAATTTAGAATTCATATGATCATAACACCTTTATTGAGGAGTCTGCATTTGTATATTATGGAATATCATAAAATTAAATGAATAAAATGTCTTAATATGTGCAGTAGAGATAAGTGAACCTTTTGAGATTCGGCTCATTTCAGGGTCGCCACATTTTTCAAAAAGTTCTGTTTGGACCTAAATTCTACCCGAGCCAAAGTACCTCCAGTTGCCTTGAAAATTATAAGATAACTCACTCTAGTCTCCTAGGACTAAGAAAAGATCTCTTAGAGCTAATTTTTTAATACATTTTTACATTTTCTCTCCCCATCCCTAAGCTCTTCAACGTAATGACAGCAATAGCAAATAATGTCACAATGACAATGACATATATATGGTACTGTAGCTAATGGTAAAGGCATAATTGATGGCATTAACAAAGAGCATGTTTAAAAATACACTGCACCGTCATTTTCATCATGTTTTTCCTATCAGTTTAACTTATACAAAAAATGTATAAACGGATGCCTCAGACTGAAGCCATACAGTGGCATCCGTTCACCATAGACCATTTAAAATAAACAAAAGGTAAAAATAGCAGTCTTAGCATGGGGCGAATGCTGCAATTTCCAATGATACATGGACGCCACGATACCGCACAGCGCAGTCGGTGGGTGTATCAACTGAGAGGGAGGAGGGGCTGGGAGCCAGCATCTGGATTATGAATGACAGCGGGGACTGGTGCAGTCCCTGTATTCTATGGCGGGCAAGCTGCGCGTCACTCACTATGTCATACGCCTGCGCCGCCTACTTTATGAATCTCTCCTGCGTGCCTCCTCCTTCCTCTCTGCTATGGAACTTTAGTTGTAAGTAATGCAGCTGGATTACACATTATTATTATGTCTTAACAATGCCTACAGGTTAGATAAGATTATACAACAGTGAGCAGGGCCGGTGCATTAGAATAAAGGGACTGCCCCTGTCCCCACTGTCATTGCTAATGCAGATGCCCTCCCCCACCTCCTGTATTGAGGGTCATTCACACTGCAGGTACACGGTTATGGGGGGGATATGTGGATGGCACAAAGCATAAGATGCTATCTATGTGTCATTCACAGATCCCCCCCATAGCAGTGTCATACACAGATGCCCCCATTACAGTGCCATCCAGAGATCCCCATAATAGTGCCACCCAGAGATCTCCCATAACAGTGCCATTCAGAGACCCCCCCATAACAGTGGCATCCACAGATCCCCGATAACAGTGCCATCCACAGATCCCCCATTACAGTGCCACCCACAGATCCCCCATAACAGTGCCATCCACAGATGCCCCCATAACAGTGCCATCCACAGATGCCCCTATAACAGTGCTATCCACAGATCCCCCATAACAGTGCCATCCACAGATCCCCTTCATAACAGTGTCATCCACAGATCCCCCATAACAGTGTGTCATCCACAGACCACCATTAGTTCAAAACCCACGAAAAGCACACCTTTTGGTTCAATTTTTATTTCTTATTTTCCTCCTCAAAAACGTACTTGCGTCATATGGGCAGGTGCATCTTATAGGACGAAAAATACGGTACTTTACAACTATACAGGACTGTGCAGAATACAAGAATGTGGTGTGTAGCGTTTTTTTCTCCTTTTTTTTTGTAGCATATATGTCAAATGGAGGCATAAAACGTCATGTGAACCCACCCTTACTTGTTGGGGGACCAAGCATTCAAAAATTACGCATTAATGGGTATAGACTGCTTGCCCATATTCATACATGCACAAATTATAAATGTCAGATGAAAGAGTGACTGGTTCTTAACATGCCCAGAAAAACTCTCCCTTTCATTGGGATCAGCAGGATTACAGTAGGAATGTGGAAAGAGTAGGGTAATCGTGGCATGTGGCCACAGCAGTAATGGCAGCAGTAGCAACATAGCATGCAACAGACAAGGCAGTAGATCGGCTGTTTATGGATAGTAATCGTAGTAGTAGTGGCTGCTGTGTAGCATTAATAGTGGTGGCAATAGGCAATAAGCAGCGAGAATGAAGCAGCTGCAGCAGTGACGGCAGCAGCAGCCATATGGTATGGAACATGTTGGCAGGAAGGCAGACAACAGCAGTTGCATGATGGTAGCAGTGGCAAGAGATGAGCGAACCCGAACTGCAAAATTCGGATTCATACCAAACTTTTTCACTGAAGTCCGGGTTCGGGCAATTTATAAATTACTTTATTATTTTCCGTTATACCGTGGTTATATCGGAAATAACATAGCACTTAAGCCGGAATGCAAACGGAAAACCTTTAGGCCCCTTTTACACGGGCAAGTTTTCCGCGCGGGTGCAATGCGTGAGGTGGACGCATTGCACCCGCACTGAATCCGGACCCATTCATTTCTATGGGGCTGGGCACATGAGCGGTGATTTTCACACATCACTTCTGCATCACTGCAATCGCAGCATGCTCTATATTTTGCGTTTTTCACGCAACGCAGGCCCCATAGAAGTGAATGGGGCTGCGGGAAAATCGCAAGCATCCGCAAGCAAGTGCGGATGCAGTGCGATTTTCCCGCATGGTTGCTAAGCGACGGGACCAGATCTTTATTATTTTCCCTTATAACATGGTTATAAGGGATAATAATAGCATTCTCAATAAAAAATGCTTTGTAGAATGTTGATTAAGTGGTTAAAAATAAAAAAAACTTAACTCACCTTAGCCACTTGATCGCGTAGTTGGCAATCTCTCTTCTCCAAGCTTTAGCTGCAGTCTAAAGGACCTGTGATGTCATCACAGGTCCTTTAGACTGCAGCTAAAGCTTGAAGAGAGAAGAGAGATCGCCAACTACGTGATCTAGATGCGTCTTATGGGCCGGTGCGTCTTATAGGGCAAAAAATAAAACGGTAATATGTCTATTATTTTTATTTTTGAACAGAATAAAATTTTGTTTTTGTATTGCCATTTTCTGAGAGACATAGTTTTTTTTATTTTTTGGCCGATTGTCTTAGCTAGGGTCTCATTTTTTTGTGGAATGAGATAACAGTTTTATTGGTACCACTTTGGGCTGAATATGCCTTTTTAATCGCTTAGTGTTACACTTTTTGTGAGGCAAGGTGACCAGAAAATGGCAGTTTTGGCTCAGTTTTTTTTTTTTTACAGAGTTCATCTGACGGGGTGGATCTTGTGATATTTTTAGAGAGCCAGTTGATACAGACGAGGCATTACCTAATATGTCTACTTCTCTTTTAAAAAAAAAATTTTAAACTTTATTTAGGGAAAAGGATGTTTTTTTTTTCACTTGAAACTTAATTTTTTTGGTAAAACTTACAAATACTTCTGTATAGTAATGCATTGGCTGTAAGTGTATTACCAGTGTAATACATTTACAGCCTTCCTGCCTGTGAGATCCAGGGGATGGCAGCCACAATGCCTAAGAAAGGCATCGGGTTGCGGTCCAAGCCATTGGGTCCCCATCACAGCAGCGCGGGGACCTAATGGATAATGCACCTGACAGGATACCGCACGTGCCGCAGTCAACGATAGCTGCGGCAGTGCATGGGTTAATACGTTGGCATCTGTGTTTTCACCGATGTCGGCTCATTCAGCAGGGGTCCGGCTATCAGCGACTGCTGGACCCCTGCAGCCCGATCAGAGCGCCGTAGCTGAATGGCGCTGGGATTTGTGACCCTGTTCCCAGCGGCACTGGTATCCTACAGGTTAAGAGGCATTCCGTTTTGAATTCCATCATAATAAAAGTCTATGAGCAACATAATGGATCCGTTATGCTCCCCTAGACTTCTATTATGATGGAATCCAAAATGGAATGCCTCTAAGTCCGGGTTCACATCACATTATTTAATTCCATTATAGGTTCGGTTATAACAGAGTTATAATAGAATATAACAGAATTCTAGGACGGAATGCAAAACGGAAGCCCTTAAGAGTTTTGCTCTGTCCTAATGCCCCTATGGGGGCACATAACTGTTCAGTTTGTTTCCGTTATACATGACGGAAAAAATAGTCCTGTTGATGTTATAGCGGAAAATAATAAAGGGAAGTTCGGGTCCCCATTGACTTCAATGAGGTTTGGGTTCAGTTCAAGTTAGGTTCCCTGAACCCGAACTTTGACCTGAAGTTCATCCGAACCCAGTGAACCCGAACTTCCATGGGTTCACTCATCCCTAGCACTGGCATGATGGAAGCAGCAGCAGTAGCCATACAATATGGAACATAATGGTAAGAAGACAGACAGTGGCAGTGGCATGATAGTAGCAACAGCAGCAGCCATATGTTACATAACACAATGGTAGGCAGGCAACATGACAGTAAGCAGGCAGTCAGGACACCGTTAGCAAGGCCAGATCTATTTATTGGCCTCAGCCAGAGGAGTGTGAAAATCCTTTTGGACCCATACCTAGTTTATTCTGAGAAAAGTGATGTTTTGGACATTGGCGGAGGACACAGTTGTCTGTTTGGGTGTAACCATGACCTTTGTTGTGCTGTAAATCCTCCCTAATGACACTGGAGGCTGGGCAAGTTTGATCAGAGAGAACATACTGGGACCGTTTGGACCACTGTTCCAGTACCTGCCCAGAAGTCCATGGGGTCAGGGAACACAGCATGCAATGAGGAAAGGCCACAGTCCTTTAGAGAGCAAGACAATTTGAAACTTTTTGAATTTTTGTTGATAATACCCACCAAAATTAATACCGGGCAGAAAAGTATAGTGTGAATTCTATACCACATGACATCAAGTCTTAAACACCACCAAAAATGTGAACAACAATTCCATCCATATGAAAATCAAAAATTCTTCAAAAGCTTTCCTGTATACAGGACTGTTCGGAGTATATATTTGCCATTGGCGATTTAAAGGCTGTTCTTATTCATATACATTCCTCAGCGTGCTGACCCCTCAGCCCCCTCTTGGTTCTCTATTTCTCACCTTTGTTCTCCATTATTGTGCTGCTTCTTTTTATTATGTATGTATTTATTATGTATTATCAATAAAGTTTTTTTGATTTTCATACTGACGGAATTGTTGTTCAAATTTTTGGTGATATTTTTTTGATAAATAAGATTGACAGCTGGCAGAAGTATGAATATCATACAGGAGAATTAAATTTCCACATTGACGCCACATTTTCACGCTGACAAGACAAGTTTTGCAGGTGATGAAGCAGTGGAAGAAAGTGTTCCATAATGAAGTAACTAGCAGACTGAACTGGCTGCTGCGGCTTCCACTACTTGTTGTAGCAGAGACAGCTAAAAAGAGGTATCTAAAATTTGGGTAAATGCACAGAAGTGTGCAATATTTGCAGACCATTAAGAGTAAATTTTTTTTAATGCAGCTGTACTCTTGTTTGCTTGGCCAAGAGCCTCACCACACCAACACAGTTTATGCCAGAGCCCAGAAGAATTATCGGGTTGTCCGGTTTCAAAGTTGAACCCGGACAGACCCACATTTTCACCCAGGCAGGCCCTGGATCGCGCAGGGGAAGGGCTTTTTTGTTTATAGTAACACACTGCTGGGCGGTGGATTGCGCAGGGCAAAGGCATTTTATGGAGTTCCGGTGACGTACCGGGCTCTTCATAAGGACTGCTAGGCGGAGGCTTCCGCCCAGCAGTGTTCCTGGTGATGTCACCGACTCTGATGGGCAGGCTTTGGCGCTGCCCTACCCTTTTTGCCGGGGGATGCCTGGGCAAAATTGTGGGTATGTCTGGGTTTAGCTGTGTAATTGACAGCTGACCCACAGGAGGTCAGACACTGGTGCTGGGCACCAAGAGGTCAGGCAAAATCATAGTCAGGAGCAGTCCAAGGTAAGGGAAGGCAAAGAATGTGCTATACTATAAATGTTCTGTGTTCAGAGCAGGCAAAAATGGTCAATACGGAGTAAATGCACAGGTCAGGCAGAGGAGAGTCAGAATCCAGTAGTAAGTCTTTAGCCAAGCAGACAACAGAATACAGCATAGTTTTGAAGGGAACGAAGGGAAGGGAAGGTACCTTAAATACTCTATGTTCGCCAGCCATTTGCTGGTGAAGATTAGGTTACATATGCGCAGGCCCTTTAAAAGCCAGAGGGAAAGCACGTGCTTCATACGAGGAGAGGAGAATATGGGACAATGAGACAGTAGGAGGCTGGTCGCGGCTGCAGCTGGCACAGGTCTAAAGTGACTATATCTGCTGACTATCTACAAAATCATGTTGCACCACTAGTGCACCACATGTTGCACCACTAGGCAACTATTTCTTGGAAGTCAGTAAACCTATTTATGCACTGTTGCAATGGAAAATCAAATTTATTAAAATCAGATTTCCCTTTTAAGATGATCACAGACTCGATCGTTGTTTTTTTTAGCAATTCCAGCTTGAGAATGCATGCTTCTTATAAATGTGGACGGCTGTATTTTCAGCTTGGTCTGCTCTTTTTGTATGGGTGACTTATTTTTCTTTTGGCACAGACTAGTCAATCACAAGCTGTCTGATATTATTCCTTTCATGTGCCTGTTCCTTTTGCCAGAGTGTCCAAATAAATGTAAAAAAACTCTGACATCACCATTTTAACATCTTCACTTCTAACAAATGGAGATTTGTATATGGCATAGCTGAAGACTCTATTTAATATTGATATTAATCCTAATATTGATAATGAAATCCAAAAGGATTGCTTTGAGAATGATAAAACCATTCAAAACTATTAGAGGTGAGTGAATTTTTAAAAAATTCTACTCGCTGGTTCACCAAATCTTTTGGGAAAAATTTGGCTTGATCAGAATTTATTTGTGGCAAATTTAGCTAAAAATGGCTATTTCCTGGCTGCAGAGAGCATTAAAAGCGGTGTAGAACAATGTGCCTTGCAGTAACACGCATAGTGAGTCTGCTTTGGTAGTGAAATAATATTGTGAGTCTGTATGACATGCAGATGACAGGCGTCGCTCTTAGAATCACTGCACACTTCACTTATTTGAGCAGTCTTGGGGCCAAAACTGACAAAATAACTCAAGTATAAACTCAGCCTTACCGGTCGATGTTAGCACCATGAAAAAGCGCACTCCTTTTACACCATCGTCAGCTGATTCCACATAAATGTCTACAGAACGCAGACCATGTGTACGGTGTCCATATTAGGACATCGTCAGACATCATCCACAACTCCATCCTCCGTCAGGCAAAACTCCCTCCTTCGTCAGCCCAAAATCCATCAGTCCTCTTCCCTTAGGCAAAACTCCCTTCTCCCTCATCCAAAACTGCCTCCTCCCTCAGACCTCAGCCAAAACGCCCTCCCCCTCATCCAAAACTCCATCAGATGTCAGACAAAACTCCCCCAGACATCAGCCAAAACTCCCTCATCCAAAAATGCCTCAGACATCAGCCAAAACTCCCTCATCCAAAACTGCCTCCTCCCTCAGACATCAACCAAAACTCCCTCATCCAAAACTGCCTCAGACATCAGCCAAAACTCCCTCATCCAAAACTGCCTCAGACATCAGCCAAAACTCCCTCATCCAAAACTGCCTCCTCCCTCAGACATCAGCCAAAACTCCCTCATCCAAAACTGCCTCCTCCCTCAGACATCAACCAAAACTCCCTCATCCAAAACTGCCTCAGACATCAGCCAAAACTCCCTCATCCAAAACTGCCTCAGACATCAGCCAAAACTCCCTCATCCAAAACTGCCTCCTCCCTCAGACATCAGCCAAAACTCCTCATCCAAAATCAGCCTCCTCCCTCAGACCTCCAGTCAATCAGCCCTCCTCCCTCATTGAAAACTCCATCAGGTGTCAGACAAAGCTCCCTTCTCCTCAGAGTCAGTCAAAATTCCCTCCTCCCTAACTCAAAATTATGCAATGCACAAACTCTACGCCTGAAGAAGCTGCTAGCTGCTGGAAAGGCAAAGGACCTGTGATGATGTCATGACCATGTGATGAGTCATGTGTGTAGGAGGGGTCAGATTTTACAGCGGCTGTGTACAGAACTGTAGTCATCAAATAGAGCTGTGTATTAGAGATGTGTGTACTGTGTAGTAGAGCTATGTGTGTATCCTGCATGTAGCAGAGCTGTGTACTGTGTAATAGAGATAGGATACACACATATCTCTCTTACACAGTACACATCTCTAATACACAGCTCTATTTGATGACTACAGTTCTGTACACAGCCGCTAGAAATCTGACCCCTCCCACACACATGACTCATCACATGGTCATTACATCATCACAGGTCCTTTGCCTTTCCAGCAGCTAGCAGCTTCTTCAGGCTAAGAGTTGTGTATTACATACTTTTGAATTAGGGAGGAGGGAATTTTGACTGACTTCTGAGGGAGAAGGGAGTTTTGTCTGACATCTGATGGAGTTTTAGATGAGGGAGGAGGGCGATTTGGCTGATGTCTGAGGGAGGGGGCAGTTTTGGATGAGGGAGTTTTGGTTGATGTCTGAGGGAGAAGGCAGTTTTGGATGAGGGAGTTTTGGCTGATGTCTGGAGGGGGGTTTTGTCTGATGTCTGGGGGAGTTTTGTCTGACATCTGATGGAGTTTTGGATGAGGGAGGAGGGCGTTTTGGCTGAGGTCTAAGGGAGGAGGCAGTTTTGGATGAGGGAGGAGGGCATTTTTGGCTGATGTCTGAGGGAGGAGGCAGTTTTGTATGAGGAAGAAAGGAGTTTTGGCTGATAGAGGATGGAGTTTTGCCTGAGGGAAGAGGACTGATGGAGTTTGGGCTGATGAAGGAGGGTGTTTTGCCTGACGGAGGATGGAAATGTGGATGATTTCTGACGATGTCCTAATATGGACACCATACATGTGTAACCAGAACCAGCCCAGGACCTCCACATCCAGCATGTTCACCTCCATGATCGTCTGAAACCAGCCACCCATACAGCTGCAGCAACAATCAGTTTGCATAACCAAAGAATTTCTGCACAAACTGTCAGAAACCGTCTCAGGGAAGCTCATCTGCATGCTCATCGTCCTCATCGGGGTCTGGACCTGACTGCAGTTTGTGGTCGTAACCAACTTGAGTGGGCAATTGCTCCCATTCGATGGCGTCTTGCACGTTGGAGAGGTGTTCTTTTCACGGATGAGTCCCAGTTTTCACTGTTCAGGGCAGATGGCAGACAGGATGCTAGATGTGGAGGTCCTGGGCTGGTGTAGTTACACGTGGTCAGCAGTTGTGAGGCTGGTTGGAAGTACTGCCAAATTCTATGAAATGCCTTTGTAGACGGCTTATGGTAAAGAAAAGAACATTCATTGCACGGGCAGTAGCTTTGGTAGACATCCCTGCAGTCAGCATGCCAATTGCACGCTCCCTCAAACATTGCGACATCTGTGGCATTGTGCTGTGTGATCAAACTGCACATTTAAGAGTGTCCTTTTATTGTGGGCAGTCTAAGACACACCTGTGCAATATTCATGCTGTCTAATCAGCACCTTGATATGCCACATCTGTAAGGTGGGATAGATTATCTCAGCAAAGGAGAAGTGCTCACTATCACAGATTTAGGCAATTTTGTGAACAATATTTTAGAGTAATGGGTCTTTTGTGTATGTAGAAAATGTTTCAGATCTTTGTGTTCAGCTCATGCAAAATGGGAGCAAAACCGAAAGTGTTGCGTTTATATTTTTGTTCAGTGTATATAAGAAACTCCCCAGCAGCCATTTTCTGCTGTTTTTTTGCAGTTCTGAGAGAGACAGCAGTGGCATTGCTGTTCTCTGTGCTTTGCAGACTCATCTGGGTCCTTATTTAATTACATTAGATAGTTAGTTAGCTGATATATATAATACAGATAGTTAGTGGTAGATAGTCAGTGTAGGTTAGATAGTGATATAGTGCAGGGTGTTAGGTAGTGTGATAGGAATTACTGTTTCTCTGCTGTCCATACATACATGCTACAGGCATAGTGCTGTAATGTCACAACAATACTTAGTGCACCAATCAGTAATGTCTACTCAGACCTTATAAAATGTGAAGCTGCACGTATTGCACAAAAAAATGCGGATCATCAGTGCCGATTTGCGCAATCACGAAAATAATGACTGGAGATCACAAATTCTAGAATTTGCTAATTTATTGCGAATATTATGCGAAAAATTATGCCACTCATCACTACTCCCAGTCACGCTCGTCTGCGCCAATGTCTCACGGGCAAGCTGCCACCCTCTTCTCTCGATGATGAAACCCCTTCGTCACCCAGCTCCCAAGTGCGATCAGCTACATCATCATCATCGAGTACTGTCTGCACGTCACTGATTTCCTCCTCAACCATCTCTGGATCAGGAGCCTGACCGCTCGCAACACCAGCTCCCACGCCATTCTCCTCATCACTATTTGCCTGCCTAGTGGAGGAAGCGGCGCATGTCTCCTCCACATCTTGGCTTGCCAGTAGCTGCTGACTGTCTTCTAGTAGCTCCTCTTCACTGTATAGTGGAGCTGAGCCCACAGCATACAATACTTCTCTGGCTGAGGGAACAGAAAAGGACAGAGGCAGGTTGAGGACAGAAGAGGGCACAGGGCCTGCTCCCGAGCCATGCCAACTAAGGGCGGTGTCTGACGAACCCACTGACTCCTGGCTGAGGGTGTCTGATGTGACTTGCGACGAAGTCGAAGATCAATTCAACCATTCAAGAACTGCTGGGTTGCTGGTCACCTCACGACCTCTAGCTGACGCTGGGAGCTTACTCTGCTGTGACCTCTGCCTGTGCCAGAAACATTTAGGCCTCTGCCACTCCCATGTGCAGGGCCTGGCACTTCTCTGTCTGACATACTGTTAGTTCAAATGAAATAAATAAATAAATAAAAATGAAATTAAAACAACAATTGACTAACTGAAATCTAAATAAAATAATAAAAAGATAACATAAATGATGTGTTTTGACTTTTTTTGCAGATTTTGTTTGTTCTAAAAGGCTATTAGTCATCAGTGAATTCCCTGAAATTTGTATTCGATCTTGCCAAGTGGTCGGCCGATTCAGTTAAAGTCTCATTCACACGTCAGTGTTTTGGTCAGTGATTTCTATCAATGATTTTGAGCCAAAACCAGGTGTGGCTCTAAACACAGAACAGGTGCAGATCTTTCCCTTATACCTTATGTCTTTGTAGCGTCCACTGCTGTTTTTGTCTCACAATTAAGGATGAGCAGACCTCTTTATGTTCTGGTTCGAGGGGTTTGGCGTAACTTTGTTTCAAAGTTCAATTCGGGTTCCGAACTTCACCCCAAAAAACGAACCCGATTGAAGTCAATGGGGACCTGAACTTTGGGGCACTAAAAAAGTTATAAAAAGCTTGCAAAAGGCTCCAAAGTGTGCATAAAAGCAGTACAATTGCCCTGCAAACAAAAGTGGATAGGGAAGTGACATAAAGTACACAAAAATAAAAAATTACAATCTTGAACCAAGAGGCGGAGGTCCAAAAGGAGTAGGAAGTTTAGGAGGCTGTGTACATGGGCGTGTAGGTGGAAGAGACGTTGGACACGGGGGAGGAAGCCAACACTTTTTCTGTTTATTTTTTTCCATGTGTCTGTCAATTCTGTGTCAGGTTGCTACGGGGCCACAGAATGACAGTTTGGTGTTTGTATGTCCTGGGTTAAAACTGGGTAAAACATTTTGCCTCAGTTATACATCTCACTCGTCCCCTATCTGGGGACTATATATATTCAGTAAGACAGATGTTAAAAGGGTGTTCTTAATTTCAAAAAATTGCCAGTGTCATAGACACACAACACAGAGGAATTTTCTCTCCTACAACAGTTAGACGGATGAAGGGGATGTTCCTATATTTTTTTAATAATTCATATCTTTCACACACACACTCCACAGAAGAATTTCCACTCCTAAAATAGTTTAGATGGATGAAGGGGGTATTCCTAATTTTTTTTTTAATTCATGACTTTCACAGACACACTCCACAGAAGAATTTCCTCTCCTACAACAGCTAATTTTTTTTTTTTATGCATGACTTTCACAGACACGCTACACAGAAAAATTCCCTCTCTCATTTGGATGGATTCAAAATAGGTCGTCTTATTAGTATTCTTAATTTTTTTTTTTTTTTTTTTTTGGGGGGGGGGGGTAGGTGGTACCTGTCAACTAACAAACATTGGGAGATGGCAAAGAGAACGAACAAACTGCGCTGGATTACAACAATGCCTAGGTGCACCTGGTACACTTTTCTACTCTGCTAACATAAGACATAACAATCTTGATCCTGAAGACAGAGGTCACATTGGAGCAGGAGGCGGATGTGGTGGTGCAGGCCGAGGAGGTCACCAACCTTTTTTTTTGTTTGTTTTTTGTTTTGAGGAAGCCCCAAAACATTGGGAAATAGCAAAGAGAATGCACAAACTGTGCTGGAGTACAACAATGGCCAGTTGCGTGTGGTATACCTCTCTACTCTGGCCAAGGTATGGACAAGTCCTGTGGGTTCCATGCCTGGTTTATTTTAATGAACGTGAGCTTGTCCATGTTGGCTGTGGACAGGTGGATGCGCCTGTCCGTGATCACCCCCCCGCCGTACTAAATACACGTTCGGATAATACACTGCCTCAGGGCAGGCTACCACCTCCAAGGCGTGAAAGGCAAGCTAAGGCCATGTGCCCAATTTGGAAACTCAGAAGTTAAACGGGGCAGACCCATCAGTCAGTACGTGCAGACGTGTGGACATGTACTGTTCCACCATGTTGCTGAAACACTGCCTCCTGCTAAGACAGTCCGTATCAGATGGTGGTGCTGAATATTGTGGCGTGCAGACAAAGCTTTTCCACATTTCAGCCATGCTAACCCTCCCTTCTGAGGTGCTGATGGTGCCCCTGCTGCGCTGGCAACTTCCTCCTCCTCCGCCGTCTCTGCCTCGTGTTTCCACTGAGCCCCCACTGTGGGAATGTCATCAGGTGGGAATGTCATCAGTACCACCTTTAACAGCGTTCACTTGTACTCGCGCATCTTCCGTTCACGCTTCAGTGATGAAAGTAAGGACGGCACGTTGTCCTTGTAGCGGGGATGAAGCATGGTGGCCACCCAGTAATAAACACTGGTTAGAATGTGGGCAACTCGGCTCTCGTTGCGCAGGCATTGCAGCGTGTAGTCGCTCATGTGTTCCAGGCTGCCTAGAGGCAACAACAAGCTGTCCTCATTGGGAGGTGTATCGTCTGTGTTCTCTGTATCCCCCCAGTCACACTGCATTGATGCCTGTGAGCTGATTTGGGTGCCACCCTGCTGTAAACAGGGATCCTCCTTCTCCTCCTGATCATCCTCCTCATCTTCCAAAACTGTGCCCTGGCTGGACAGTTGGGTACCTGGCTGCTGTTGTTGCAGGAACCTACCCTTAGAGCCACCTGGCCTGATAACTGTTGGAATGATCCATGTTCCTTCTCCTCTCCCTCCTGTGCCACATCCTCATCCATTAACGCCTGAAGCGTTTTTTCAAGAAGACATAGAAGTGGGATAGTAAGGCTGATGACTGCGTCATCACCACTGGTCATGTTGGTGGAGTACTCGAAGCATGCAACACTGCACACCAGTCTCGCATGGGGGCCAATGGTGAAATGTTGCTGTTCCGCAGAGCAACTCACCCATGCATGCTGAAGCTGAAACTCCACTAGCGCCTGCTGCTTCTTGCACAGTCTCTCCAGCATGTGCAAGGTGGAGTTCCACCTTGTGGGTACATCACATATGAGGCGGTGAGCGGGAAGGCCGAAGGTACGCTGCAGCGCAGACAGGTGAGCAGCAGCAGGGTGAGAACGCCAAAAGCGTGCACAGACGGCCCTCACTTTCTGCAGCAGATCTGACATATGTGGGTAATTCTTGAGGAACTCTGCACCACCAATTTCAGCACATGCGCCAGGCAAGGGATTTGCGTCAAACCGGCTAGCCCCAGAGCTGCTACGAGATTTTGCATGTTGTCGCACATCACCAGGCCTGGCTTGAGGCTCAGCAGCACCAACCACTCATCTGTTCTTTCATGCCTGCTCACAGCTCCTACGCGGCTTGGGGTCTTTCCCCCAAACATATGAGTTTTAGAA
>JAKVIS010002975.1:0-19493 GCA_033119425.1 Bufotes viridis | reverse complement strand
GTTTGAGTCACGCAGGAGGCCGGAAGGGTGCACCATAGATTCATTCCGGAGAGTCTACTGCTTCCGGTGGCGTCACGCGGGAGGACCGGAAGGAGTACCATAGAGACTTATCTGGCAAGAGGGCCTCTCCCGCTACTTCCGGTGTAGCGGGAGGTCGGAAGAGGAGACCATCGAGTTTCCGGAGCGCGGCCTGTCATGGTGTCTCTGACAGAAGATCTTCCACCGGTATGTCACGAGGAGACCGGGAAAGATAAGAAATTTATATAGCGCATAGAGGCGCTGGGCATAGCTCCTCCAAGATTGGAGGAGGTATTCAATTGCCCCGGGAGCAGGCTCTGAACCCAGAGCGAGTCTTCCCACTACCCCTACCCAGCTTTAGTACGCGACCGCAGGAGGGTAGGGGTGATCCTAGTAGAAGAAATCTTCACCTCCTCGGCATGCAAGGAGACCTTTCTCCGTCCTGCCCTCTGTAGGGACAGGAAACACTGGTGTTAGGGTGGTGGGTGGAGTGTTATAAACCTTTCTCTGTTCCTGCCCCTACAGAGGTCAGGGGTCAATCTCATTGTAATGCCGTCGTGGTGACGCTATGGAAAAAAAGGACATGCTCTATTTTTTTGACGGAATGGAAACACGGACCACGCATGCGGAACAAAATTGGTTGACCATCCGCATTTTTTGATGGACCCCTATCCGTGAAAAAAAAAAAACAGAACGGACTCGGAAACAAACAACGGTCGTGTGCATGAGGCCTAAAGCCTATTGCACACGACCGTATGGTTTTGCGGCCTGTTTTTTAAGGATCCATTGTTCCGTTTTTGTGATCCGTTGTGCTTCTGTTTCCGTTCCGTTTTTCCGTATGACATATACAGTATACAGTAATTACATAGAAAAAATTGGGCTGGGCTTAAAATTTTCAATAGATGGTTCCGCAAAAACGGAACGGATACGGAAGACATACGGATGTATTTCCGTATGTGTTCCGTTTTTTTTGCGGACCCATTGACTTGAATGGAGCCACGGACCGTGATTTGAAGGCAATAATAGGACATGTTCTATCTTTGCACGGAACGGAAATACAGAAATGGAATGCACACGGAAACACTTCCGTTTTTTTTTGCGGACCCACTGAAATGAATGGTTCCGTATACGGAACTAAAAAAAACAGCCCGTACACCCGGAAAAAAAATGTTTGTGTGCATGAGGCCTAAATAGACAGTATGTAATGCCCCATTTCCCCTGTGGTGGCGCTGCAGGGACACTCAACACTTACTACCAGGTTTTCCCACAGATCACGGCTGACGGCAGGGTCTCACCAGGGGGCACTTTGTAATGCTTCTTTTCTCCCACGGGGGCGCTGCAGGGGCTCAATGACAACAGTGTCATGCTTCTTTTCTCCCACGGGGGCGCTGCAGGGGCTCAATGACAACAGTGTAATGCTTATTTTCTCCCACGGGGGTGCTGCAGGGGAACTGATTACTTCGGGAACCAGCAGGGGTACAGACTATGATCTGCTGATTGTCAGGGGAACCCTTCTAGTAATTGTCCAAAGCGGAGGACTCCTTAACGTCAATATAACGTTCTATAATTCATAGAATTCTGGGACTTGTAGTACTGCCTAATGGAAATTAGACCGAGAGCGCGTTTCACCCTCTAAGGGCTCATAAACACAACCGTATGCATTTTGCATCCTGCAAAACACGGATCTGCAAAAAATACGGATGACGTCCGTGTGCATTCCGTATTTTGCGGAACGGAACAGCTGGCTCCTGATAGACCAGTCCTATCCTTGTCCGTAATGCGGACAATAATAGGACATGTTCGATTTTTTTGCAGAACGGACATGCGGAAACAGAATGCCCACGAAGTAACTTCCGTGTTTTTTTGGCAGACCACGTCACGTCCATGTCTGCAATGAAATCCGTTATAAGATAATACGCTCAGAGACTTATCCATGCAGAATCCATGTTTGGTCCGCGCGTCCGTTTTTTTGCTCTCCGTGTTCCAAGGACATTGCACAGATGAAGATGAATTTTTATAGCATTCCCAATAAATAATCAGTGAAACACGGATGCCATCCGTGGTGGGTCCATGTTTTTCACGAATCCATAGACTATAAATGGGCCTGATGGATCCGTAAACACAGACAAAAAAAAAAAAAAGCGTGCTTCCGCGGGATACACACGGCCATGGCTTTGTCCGCATCTGATCCGCATTTCTTGCAGGTTCGGATGAGGACTTATTCACCTCAATGGTGCAGCGAAACATGCGGACAGCGCACTGTGTGTTGTCTGCATCCGCACATGCGTTCCGCGGCCCCGCAAAAAAAAAAAAAAATAAATAGGACATGCTTTATATTCTTGTCCGTATTGTGTACAAAAATGGGCTGTTCTTACACAGAGGGTGGGACGTTGCGGAACGCACGCGGCCGGTATCCGTATTTTGCGGATCCGCAATCATCGGACCGCAAAAACGGATACGCTTGGGTGCGTGAGGTCTAAAATAAATGGGTACGTGTACTGTCCGTGGGGAACAAGTACAACACATGTCCGTGAATCACTAACAGGGATGTGATGTGTCCACGAGCAAAACACACGCGGTAACAGGTCTGCTGATCGCTGGTAACAATGTATCACTGCGTGTCAGAGGTAACAATGTATCACTGCGTGTCAGAGGTAACAATGTATCACTGCGTGTCAGAGGTAACAATGTGTCAGAGGTAACAATGTATCACTGCGTGTCAGAGGTAACAATGTATCACTGCGTGTCAGAGGTAACAATGTATCACTGCGTGTCAGAGGTAACAATGTATCACTGCGTGTCAGAGGTAACAATGTATCACTGCGTGTCAGAGGTAACAATGTATCACTGCGTGTCAGAGGTAACAATGTGTCAGAGGTAACAATGTATCACTACGTGTCAGAGGTAACAATGTGTCAGAGGTAACAATGTATCACTGCGTGTCAGAGGTAACAATGTATCACTGCGTGTCAGAGGTAACAATGTATCACTGCGTGTCAGAGGTAACAATGTATCACTGCGTGTCAGAGGTAACAATGTATCACTGCGTGTCAGAGGTAACAATGTATCACTGCGTGTCAGAGGTAACAATGTATCACTGCGTGTCAGAGGTAACAATGTATCAGAGGTAACAATGTATCACTGCGTGTCAGAGGTAACAATGTATCACTGCGTGTCAGAGGTAACAATGTATCACCGTGTCAGAGGTAACAATGTTTCACTGCGTGTCAGAGGTAACAATGTATCACTGCGTGTCAGAGGTAACAATGTATCACTTCGTGTCAGAGGTAACAATGTATCACTTCGTGTCAGAGGTAACAATGTATCACTATGTATCAGAACTTTCACTGTGTGTCAGAGGTAACAATGTATCACTACATATCAGAGGTAACAATGTATCATTACATATCAGAGGTAACAATGTATCACTACGTGTCAGAGGTAACAATGTATCACTACATATCAGAGGTAACAATGTATCACTATGTGTCAGAGGTAACAATGTATCACTACATATCAGAGGTAACAATGTATTACAGTACTATTACTGTGTATCAGAACTTTCACTATGTATCAGATTGCAATCAAAACCTTGCATCTGCCACTGCCACAATCGCCGCTCAGTACAACGTGCGTGCGGATGATGGGCGGTGTAGTCACCTGTGTGAGCGGCGTCCTCCCCGGCAGGGTGCAGGCAGGGTGCAAGCAGGTAGGTGGCCCCGGGTGATCGGTCTGCAGCAGAGCTCAGTCCTGTCTGTCTGCTGCACACAGCGCGCGAGGAGGGTGCGGAGCGGGGCATGCCGGGACATGTAGTCCGGGAGGAGCCGCCCACTGCGAGCAAAGGTCATGTGCAGCGGAGAAGTCTGCAACACGACGGGGAACCACAAGTCCCAGCAGTGCACAGCGTGAATTCATGCTGGGGGCTGAAGAACCAAATGTATTAAATACAAGTCCTACAGCTTTCAATATACTTTATCAAATTCGCACAATGTTAAAGATCTCTGCTTGCTGCTAGTGAATGGAAATGAGTGCATGGTAGGTCCAGTGTATTATCCTATACATCCTGCTGGTCTAGTAAACCTTCACATACTGTATACTCAGCACTTCTAATGGACACCTGTCTATGGGCGCCGGGGTCCGTGCTGAGCCGCCACGTGCCTTTTACATGGTGCTTTGCATTGCATGCCGTAACACAAGGGCCGCAGGGCCTACAGCGCCCCACAGAGGATGTACCCTATGGACCTTCATTTAAACCTCCTTTATTAGCTACATAAGGATTGTGGTTCCATAGAAGTGAGTGGAGGAGCAGCAGACAGAACCACAACCTCTCCCCCTAGTGGTGGCTGTATATATCTGTATGCAGTAAGCTCCTGAGCTCCCTCTAGTGGTGGCTGTATATATCTGTATGTAGTAATCTCCTGAGCTCCCTCTAGTGGTGGCTGTATATACCTGTATGTAGTAATCTCCTGAGCTCCCCCTAGTGGTCGCTGTATATATCTGTATGCAGTAAGCTCCTGAGCTCCCTCTAGTGGTGGCTGTATATATCTGTATGCAGTAATCTTCTGAGCTCCCCCTAGTGGTGGCTGTATATACCTGTATGTAGTAATCTCCTGAGCTCCCTCTAGTGGTGGCTGTATATATCTATATGCAGTAATCTCCTGAGCGCCCCCTAGTGGTGGCTGTATATACCTGTATGCAGTAATCTCCTGAGCTCCCTCTAGTGGTGGCTGTATATACCTGTATGCAGTAATCTCCTGAGATCCTCTAGTGGTGACTGTATATATCTGTATGCAGTAATCTCCTGAGCTCCCTCTAGTGGTGGCTGTATATATCTGTATGCAGTAATCTCCTGAGCTCCCTTTAGTGGTGGCTGTATATATCTGTATGTAGTAATCTCCTGAGCTCCCTCTAGTGGTGGCTGTATATATCTGTATACAGTAATCTCCTGAGACCCTGTAGTGGTGGCTGTATATACCTGTATACAGTAATCTCCTGAGTTCCCTCTAGTGGTGGCTGTATATATCTGTATGCAGTAATCTCCTGAGCTCCCCCTAGTGGTGGCTGTATATATCTGTATGTAGTTATCTCCAGAGCTCCCTCTAGTGGTGGTTGTATATATCTGTATGCAGTAATCTCCTGAGTTCCCTCTAGTGGTGGCTGTATATATCTGTATGCAGTAATCTCCTGAGCTCCCTCTAGTGGTGGCTGTATATATCTGTATGCAGTAATCTCCTGAGCTTCCTCTAGTGGTGGCTGTATATATCTGTATGCAGTAATCTCCTGAGCTCCCTCTAGTGGTGGCTGTATATTTCTGTATGCAGTAATCTCCTGAGCTTCCTCTAGTGGTGACTGTATATATCTGTATGCAGTAATCTCCTGAGCTCCTTTTAGTGGTGGCTGTATATATCTGTATGCAGTAATCTCCTGAGCTCCCCCTAGTGGTGGCTGTATATATCTGTATGCAGTAATCTCCTGAGCTCCCTCTAGTGGTGGCTGTATATATCTGTATGCAGTAATCTCCTGAGCTCCCTCTAGTGGTGGCTGTATATATCTGTATGTAGTAATCTCCTGAGCTCCCTCTAGTGGTGGCTGTATATATCTGTATGCAGTAATCTCCTGAGCTTCCTCTAGTGGTGGCTGTATATATCTGTATGCAGTAATCTCCTGAGCTCCTCTAGTGGTGGCTGTATATACCTGTATGCAGTATCTCCTGAGCTTCCTCTAGTGGTGGCTGTATATACCTGTATGCAGTAATCTCCTGAGCTCCCTCTAGTGGTGGCTGTATATATCTGTATGCAGTAATCTCCTGAGCTCCCCCTAGTGGTGGCTGTATATATCTGTATGCAGTAATCTCCTGAGCTCTTCCTAGTGGTGGCTCTATATATCTGTATGCAGTAATATCCTGAGCTCCCCCTATTGGTGGCTCTATATATCTGTATGCAGTAATCTCCTGAGCTCCTTCTAGTGGTGGCTGTATATATCTGTATGCAGTAATATCCTGAAGCTCCCCTAGTGGTGGCTGTATATATCTGTATGCAGTAATCTCCTGAGCTCCCTCTATTGGTGGCTGTGTATATCTGTATACAGTAATCTCCTGAGCTCCCTCTAGTGGTTGCTGTATATATCTGTATGCAGTAAGCTCCTGAGCTCCCTCTAGTGGTGGCTGTATATATCTGTATGCAGTAATCTCCTGAGCTCCCTCTAGTGGTGGCTGTATATATCTGTATGCAGTAATCTCCTGAGCTCCCTCTAGTGGTGGCTGTATATATCTGTATGCAGTAATCTCCTGAGCTCTCTCTAGTGGTGGCTGTATATATCTGTATGCAGTAATCTCCTGAGCTCCCTCTAGTGGTGGCTGTATATATCTGTATGCAGTAATCTCCTGAGCTCCCTCTAGTGGTAGCTGTATATATCTGTATGTAGTAATCTCCTGAGCTCCCTCTAGTAGTGGCTGTATATATCTGTATGCAGTAATCTCCTAAGCTCCCTCTAGTGGTGGCTGTATACATCTGTATGCAGTAATCTCCTGAGATCCTCTAGTGGTGATCTATAGTGGTGGCTGTATATATCTGTATGTAGTAATCTCCTGAGCTCCCTCTAGTGGTGGCTGTATATACCTGTATGTAGTAATCTCCTGAGCTCCCCCTAGTGGTCGCTGTATATATCTGTATGCAGTAAGCTCCTGAGCTCCCTCTAGTGGTGGCTGTATATATCTGTATGCAGTAATCTTCTGAGCTCCCCCTAGTGGTGGCTGTATATACCTGTATGTAGTAATCTCCTGAGCTCCCTGGTGCTAATAGTGGTGGCTGTATATATCTGTATGCAGTAATCTCCTGAGCGCCCTCTAGTGGTGGCTGTATATACCTGTATGCAGTAATCTCCTGAGCTCCCTCTAGTGGTGGCTGTATATACCTGTATGCAGTAATCTCCTGAGATCCTCTAGTGGTGACTGTATATATCTGTATGCAGTAATCTCCTGAGCTCCCTCTAGTGGTGGCTGTATATATCTGTATGCAGTAATCTCCTGAGCTCCCTCTAGTGGTGGCTGTATATATCTGTATGTAGTAATCTCCTGAGCTCCCTCTAGTGGTGGCTGTATATATCTGTATACAGTAATCTCCTGAGATCCCTGTAGTGGTGGCTGTATATACCTGTATGCAGTAATCTCCTGAGTTCCCTCTAGTGGTGGCTGTATATATCTGTATGCAGTAATCTCCTGAGCTCCCCTAGTGGTGGCTGTATATATCTGTATGTAGTTATCTCCAGAGCTCCTCTAGTGGTGGTTGTATATATCTGTATGCAGTAATCTCCTGAGTTCCCTCTAGTGGTGGCTGTATATATCTGTATGCAGTAATCTCCTGAGCCCTCTAGTGGTGGCTGTATATATCTGTATGCAGTAATCTCCTGAGCTCCTCTAGTGGTGGCTGTATATATCTGTATGCAGTAATCTCCTGAGCTCCCTCTAGTGGTGGCTGTATATATCTGTATGCAGTAATCTCCTGAGCTCCCTCTAGTGGTGGCTGTATATATCTGTATGCAGTAATCTCCTGAGCTCCCTCTAGTGGTGGCTGTATATATCTGTATGCAGTAATCTCCTGAGCTTCCTCTAGTGGTGACTGTATATATCTGTATGCAGTAATCTCCTGAGCTCCTTCTAGTGGTGGCTGTATATATCTGTATGCAGTAATCTCCTGAGCTCCCCTAGTGGTGGCTGTATATATCTGTATGCAGTAATCTCCTGAGCTCCCTCTAGTGGTGGCTGTATATATCTGTATGCAGTAATCTCCTGAGCTCCCTCTAGTGGTGGCTGTATATATCTGTATGTAGTAATCTCCTGAGCTCCCTCTAGTGGTGGCTGTATATATCTGTATGCAGTAATCTCCTGAGCTTCCTCTAGTGGTGGCTGTATATATCTGTATGCAGTAATCTCCTGAGCTCCCTCTAGTGGTGGCTGTATATACCTGTATGCAGTATCTCCTGAGCTTCCTCTAGTGGTGGCTGTATATACCTGTATGCAGTAATCTCCTGAGCGCCTTCTAGTGGTGGCTGTATATATCTGTATGCAGTAATCTCCTGAGCTCCCCCTAGTGGTGGCTGTATATATCTGTATGCAGTAATCTCCTGAGCTCTTCCTAGTGGTGGCTCTATATATCTGTATGCAGTAATATCCTGAGCTCCCCCTATTGGTGGCTCTATATATCTGTATGCAGTAATCTCCTGAGCTCCTTCTAGTGGTGGCTGTATATATCTGTATGCAGTAATATCCTGAGCTCCCCCTAGTGGTGGCTGTATATATCTGTATGCAGTAATCTCCTGAGCTCCCTCTATTGGTGGCTGTGTATATCTGTATACAGTAATCTCCTGAGCTCCCTCTAGTGGTTGCTGTATATATCTGTATGCAGTAAGCTCCTGAGCTCCCTCTAGTGGTGGCTGTATATATCTGTATGCAGTAATCTCCCGAGCTCCCTCTAGTGGTGGCTGTATATATCTGTATGCAGTAATCTCCTGAGCTCCCTCTAGTGGTGGCTGTATATATCTGTATGCAGTAATCTCCTGAGCTCTCTCTAGTGGTGGCTGTATATATCTGTATGCAGTAATCTCCTGAGCTCCCTCTAGTGGTGGCTGTATATATCTGTATGCAGTAATCTCCTGAGCTCCCTCTAGTGGTAGCTGTATATATCTGTATGTAGTAATCTCCTGAGCTCCCTCTAGTAGTGGCTGTATATATCTGTATGCAGTAATCTCCTAAGCTCCCTCTAGTGGTGGCTGTATACATCTGTATGCAGTAATCTCCTGAGCTCCCTCTAGTGGTGGCTGTATATATCTGTATGCAGTAATCTCCTGAGCTCCCTTTAGTGGTGGCTGTATATATCTGTATACAGTAATCTCCTGAGCTCCCTCTAGTGGTGGCTGTATATATTTGTATGCAGTAATCTCCTGAGCTCCCTCTAGTGGTGGCTGTATATATCTGTATGCAGTAATCTCCTGAGCTCCCTCTAGTGGTGGCTGTATATATCTGTATCCAGTAATCTCCTGAGCTCCCTCTAGTGGTGGCTGTATATATCTTTTAACAATTCGGGGACATTTAGCTCTTCCAGATCGCCGTCTTATCACCTTAGACGGTTGGCACACATCAAGAAGTCACTCCACCACTGTAGATTAGGGTACAAACTGGCCACGACCAGCTTTATTGTCATCACAGCAGTACAACAAAATCATAAAAATAAATCCTCGGCCGTCTGGCCACTGACTAAACAGTCTTTCCCTCTCTATCAGGATCTGGGTCTACCACCCAGCTCCCCAATACACATCACCAGTGCTTACCCCACACACAGGGTTAGAGGGTCCAGGGTCCCGGCTCCCACAGGCCTTGACACAGCCTGCTCCTTTCCCAGACTGGGAGCCCTGATTGAGACGCTCAACCCACATTAATCCAAGCTCCTCAGCTGGCTGATAATTATCCCCATTACCAGCCTGACTGCTGCAGACAGTGGGAAAAACTATTTTCTCAACCTTTCTTGTTCTCACCCAGCTTTCTCTGGGTGAGATACGCCACTTGAATGGCCTTCCTATGGCCTTCTGGCAGCTCCACTGCCACAATCTGTATGTAGTAATCTCCTGTGCTCCCTTAGTGGTGGCTGTATATACCTGTATGCAGTAATCTCCTGAGCTCCCTCTAGTGGTGGCTGTATATATCTGTATGTAGTAAGCTCCTCAGTTCCTTCTAGTGGTGGCTGTATATATCTGTATGTAGTAATCTCCTGAGCTCCCTCTAGTGGTGGCTGTATATATCTGTATGCAGTAATCTCCTGAGCTCCCTCTAGTGGTGGCTGTATATATCTGTATGTAGTAATCTCCTGAGCTCCCTCTAGTGGTGGCTGTATATATCTGTATGCAGTAATCTCCTGAGCTCCCTCTAGTGGTGGCTGTTTATATCTATATGCAGTAATCTCCTGAGTGCCCCCTAGTGGTGGCTGTATATACCTGTATGCAGTAATCTCCTGAGCTCCCTCTAGTGGTGGCTGTATATACCTGTATGCAGTAATCTCCTGAGATCCTCTAGTGGTGACTGTATATATCTGGATGCAGTAATCTCCTGAGCTCCCTCTAGTGGTGACTGAATATATCTGGATGCAGTAATCTCCTGAGCTCCCTCTAGTGGTGACTACTAGGGGTGAGCTTCAGATCCAAGATCCCAAATCAATTAGTTCCTAATCTTCGTTTTAATGCTGTACGGAGACCGGTTTTCGCTCTTTGGCTTCCTCAGGGGCGACAGGAAGCCTGAGGAAGCCAAGGAGCGAAACCCGGGTCGGGCAGAGACCTAGTTGGATTGATTTTATATTGTGATACGATTTCATCTACCTCTGTTTGTAAGTAGAATAAAACCTTTTGCGTTAACAACTAAGAGGGTGCTTCACTATGTGTCGGTTATAATTGGATCTTACAGAGGAGGCGGTCTGAGGAGGATTGAATCCTTTGGAAGTGGACGGCTGACACTAACACCCTGCACCATTTAACCTGTGTGCCGGACGACCGGATTATAAGCAGCGCGGTTTCATCTTTTACTGATAGATTGTTTCACCAACATTTAAAAAAAACGGAAACTTTTAAGGTGTATCCCAGTTTCCGGTGACTCCCCTCCTGAACGCTGTGGGGTCCGGTGGATAGGTATCGATGTCTTCCACCGTTCACATGTGTTGCTGCAGTCTGTGTGTCCGGACCAGGAGCTATCGTCTGATATTCAGCAATTTCCACATAGCTGACCCGATGCCAGCGTGCGCTTCCCACACCCGGTCCTGTTATCTAGAGGACATGATATACCACACAGGCGAGCGGGCCTGAGCACAGTGTGGGGCATTCATGAAGTCTTACGTTTTTATCTAACAAACATTTTATTTGTGGCGTTTTTGTCCTATATGGAAGCTCGTGGGAAATAAAAAGTAGTCCTCCCCTGAGCAGGCAGGCCCACATAATGGCAAAACTAGGCCGGGTACCTGGAAACTGCTGAAATGTCTCTGAGGCCCGTAGCAACCAATAACAGAGCTGCTTTCATCTGTGAACAACTTAATGTGAAATGAAAGCTGCGCTGTGATTGGTTGCTACGGACAACAGCTTCCTTGTAGACACATCATAGGCTTAAATACCCTGGTTCAACAGATAGTATCACATATCATAGGCTTAGATACCCTGGTTCAACAGACAGTATCATAGATCATAGGATTAGATACCCTGGTTCAATAGACAGTATCACACATTATAGGCTTAGATACCCTGGTTCAATAGACAGTATCACATATCATATGCTTAGATACCCTGGCTCAACAGACAGTACCACACGTCACAGGCTTAGATACCCTGGTTCAACAGACAGTATCATAGATCATAGGATTAGATACCCTGGTTCAACCCACTGTATAACACATCATAGGCTTAGATACCCTGGTTCAACAGACAGTATCACACATCATTGGCTTAGATACCCTGGTTCAACAGACAGTATCATAGATCATAGGATTAGATACCCTGGTTCAATAGACAGTATCACACATTATAGGCTTAGATACCCTGGTTCAATAGACAGTATCACATATCATATGCTTAGATACCCTGGCTCAACAGACAGTACCACACGTCACAGGCTTAGATATCCTGGTTCAACTGACAGTATCACACATTATAGGCTTAGATACCCTGGTTCAACAGACAGTATCACATATCATAGGCTTAGATACCCTGGTTCAGGAGACATTGCACAAATGATGATAGGCTCAGATACACCAGATCAGCCTACAGTATCACACTTGATAGACTTAGATACACTGGGTCAGAAGACATAACACATATGAGAGTATAGCAGACGCCATTATACATGACCACAGACAGTATACCACATGATAGGCTTAGATACTCTTGTTTAGCAGACAGCATTACATGTGATACGTTTAGATACACTAGATTCAGGGATGGGCAAACTGCAGCTCTCCAGCTGTTGTAAAACTACAATTCCCACCATGCCCTGCTGTAGGCTGATAGCTGTAAGCAGTCTTTGCATGCTGGGAGTTGTAGTTTTGCAACAGTTGGAGGGCCGCAGATTTCCCATCTCTGCACTAGATCAACAGGTAGTATCTCATGGTAGGATTAGGTACTCTGGTTTAGCAGAGAGTATCACATATAATAGGGCTAGGCCGAGATACACTAGCTCAGCAGACTGTATTGCACATGATAAATTAAGATACTCTGCCTCAGCATGCAGTATCACATATAATAGACTTAGATACTCTGCCTTAGCACACAGTATCACATATACAGTGGAGGAAATAATTATTTGACCCCTCACTGATTTTGTAAGTTTGTCCAATGACAAAGAAATGAAAAGTCTCAGAACAGTATCATTTCAATGGTAGGTTTATTGTAACAGTGGCAGATAGCACATCAAAAGGAAAATCGAAAAAATAACTTTAAATAAAAGATAGCAACTGATTTGCATTTCATTGAGTGAAATAAGTATTTGAACCCTCTAACAAAAAAAGACTTAATACTTGGTGGAAAAACCCTTGTTTGCAAGCACAGAGGTCAAACGTTTCTTGTAATTGATGACCAAGTTTACGCACATTTTAGGAGGAATGTTGGTCCACTCCTCTTTGCAGATCATCTCTAAATCCCTAAGGTTTCGAGGCTGTCTCTGTGCAACTCTGAGCTTGAGCTCCCTCCATAGGTTTTCGATTGGATTAAGGTCCGAGACTGACTAGGCCACTCCATGACCTTAATGTGCTTCTTCTTGAGCCACTCCTTTGTTGCCTTTGCTGTATGTTTTGGGTCATTGTCGTGCTGGAACACCCATCCACGACCCATTTTCAGTTTCCTGGCAGAGGGAAGGAGGTTGTCGCTCAGGATTTCACGATACATGGCTCCGTCCATTTTCCCGTTAATGCGAATAAGTTGTCCTGTGCCCTTAGCAGAAAAACACCCCCAAAGCAAAATGTTTCCACCCCCATGCTTGACGGTGGGGACGGTGTTTTGGGGGTCATAGGCAGCATTTTTCTTCCTCCAAACACAGCGAGTTGAGTTAATGCCAAAGAGCTCTATTTTGGTCTCATCAGACCACAGCACCTTCTCCCAGTCACTCTCTGAATCATTCAGGTGTTCATTGGCAAACTTCAGACGGGCCTGCACATGTGCCTTCCTGAGCAGGGGGACCTTGCGAGCCCTGCAGGATTTTAATCCATTGCGGTGTAATGTGTTTCCAATGGTTTTCTTGGTGACTGTGGTCCCTGCTAATTTGAGGTCATTAACTAACTCCTCCCGTGTAGTTCTAGGATGCTTTTTCACCTTTCTCAGAACCATTGACACCCCACGAGGTGAGATCTTGCGTGGAGCCCCAGAGCGAGGTCGATTGATGGTCATTTTGTGCTCCTTCCATTTTCGAACAATCGCACCAACAGTTGTCACCTTCTCCCAGCTTCTTGCTAATGGTTTTGTAGCCCATTCCAGCCTTGTGCAGGTCTACAATTTTGTCTCTGACATCCTTGGACAGCTCTTTGGTCTTTCCCATGTTGGAGAGTTTGGAGTCTGCTTGATTGATTGATTCTGTGGACAGGTGTCTTTTATACAGGTGACTAGTTAAGACAGGTGTCCTTAATGAGGGTGACTAATTGAGTAGAAGTGTCTAACCACTCTGTGGGAGCCAGAACTCTTAATGGTTGGTAGGGGTTCAAATACTTATTTCACTCAATGAAATGCAAATCAGTTGCTATCTTTTATTTAAAGTTATTTTTTCGATTTTCCTTTTGATGTGCTATCTGCCACTGTTACAATAAACCTACCATTGAAATGATACTGTTCTGAGACTTTTCATTTCTTTGTCATTGGACAAACTTACAAAATCAGTGAGGGGTCAAATAATTATTTCCTCCACTGTAATAGACTTAGATACTCTGCCTCAGCACGCAGTATCACATATAATAGACTTAGATACTCTGCCTCAGCACGCAGTATCACATATAATAGACTTAGATACTCTGCCTCAGCACGCAGTATCACATATAATAGACTTAGATACTCTGCCTCAGCACGCAGTATCACATATAATAGACTTAGATACTCTGCCTCAGCACGCAGTATCACATATAATAGACTTAGATACTCTGCCTCAGCACGCAGTATCACATATAATAGACTTAGATACTCTGCCTCAGCACGCAGTATCACATATAATAGACTTAGATACTCTGCCTCAGCACACAGTATCACATATAATAGGCTTAGATATACTAGTTCAGCAGACAGTATCCCATATGATAGGCTTAGATACCCAGCCTGCGCTGCCTTGTGTATGTTGGCAGTCCTGAGGATGGGAGTGTCATTAGAGCATGGGACACGTCTCGGAGGCGTCCACGCTTCCTCTGCCCTGGTTCCAGGCTTTGTGTTGGTTGGCATTATAACGCGCTGTGCCGCCATATCTCCTCTGCCAGATCACTGTTCTCCCCCACGCAGTAATATTTTATTGTCTGGGTGTGGCTGCAGCATGCTTACTATTGTACGGGAGAATGTCCCATCTCACATCCAGCATGTTCTGACCAGAGCTTCTGTGAGACATTTACATTACAGGTACAAATCCATACAATGGGTTATAGCATAGGTCATATACCGCGCGCACACACCGATATTGTAAAGCATATCGCATATTGACAAAGGGTATGTAGACTTTTATCGCTACGATGCATGCAAACTATAAAATGAAGCAACTCTGCAAATGGCCTAGGATTAAAAATCTCCTGCGGTTGTGCACAGTTCCTATGCAAACCTGTGTGTCTCCATGGTTACAGACTACAAACAAACCCTGTGTAGTCTGAGCCCTGCAGTCATGTGTTACTGTGGGCAAATCCACTGAGAACGGCAGAACAGACAACATTATAATGTGCATGGGGAGCTCCTGACTCTTTCCCAGACAGATGATGTCGGGGGAGACGTGGGTCTGGCCGCGTCTTTCTATGCCTTACCCCGAGAATACACATACATGTTCGGCTGAGCTGAACGTGTATGGAGGAGTTGCTGGGGCATCAGGAAAGATCGTTGTCAACCTACAAATATAGGTTCTTGCTTTCAAAGTTCCCAGCTGATACTGTTCCACACTCTGGTGATACAATTTTGGCAGCCTGCAGCCGCCACTAGGGGGAGCTCTCTGTATAGGAATATACAATATACACAGCTGTATGCAAGGAGCAATTCTATGGCAAGCAGCAATGGATTTGTCATTCAGATGGATGCAGTTTAGTGAATTGAACTTTGCCACAGCTGTCTGAATGAGGTTCAAGAATAAGAGTTGCAACCCCCAACGATCTATGATGCACTTTGTAGATGGAAGGCATGACCCACATAAGGCTCGGGTCCTCGTGGTCTGTTTAGCCCGAATAGGTCTGCACAGGAGCTGTATACACAAAACGGTGATTTTTAATCAAGATTATTTGCAGACCTGCATCATTTTCCATTTTGGATGCATTAGCGCGATTTAAAAAAAAACCTTGCTACTTTATGGCAGTTTAGATTAGGGGTCAACCGATTATCGGTTTGGCCGATATTATCGGCCGATATTCATGATTTGCACAGTTATCGGTATCGGCCCCTAACCAGGCCGATATACTGATAACTGTGCTATCACAAAACATGAGCGCGCCGGTCTCAGCGCGGCCATGTTCCCTGAGCAGCACAGGGAGAAGGAGGCAGTCCCTCCTTCCCCCTGTGCTGCGCTGCCAATGGAGAGAAGAGGAGGAGGAGGGGCTGAGGGCGCACTGGCCACCAATGAGAGAAGAGGAGGAGGGGCTGAGGGCGCACTGGCCACCAATGAGAGAAGAGGAGGAGGGGCTGAGGGCGCACTGGCCACCAATGAGAGAAGAGGAGGAGGAGGAGGGGCTGAGGGCGCACTGGCCACCAATGGAGAGAAGAGGAGGAGGGGCTGAGGGCGCACTGGCCACCAATGAGAGAAGAGGAGGAAGGGCTGAGGGCGCACTGGCCACCAATGAGAGAAGAGGAGGAGGGGCTGAGGCGCACTGGCCACATGATATGGGTTTAAGATATTACAAACGCAGGAATTAGAAGCACATTGCCCAGACCCTGCCTCTGACAGAGCGGTGCGGCACCTGAGGGGTTAATTGCCGCGGATCGCACCGCTCTATCAGAGGCAGGGTCTGGGCAATGTGTTTCTAATTCCTGCGTTTGTAATATCTTAAACCTTATTATCATTGGTGGCCAGTGCGCCCTCAGCCCCCCCTGTCCACAGTATAAAAAACATTGGTGGCCAGTGCGTCCTCCCCCATCCCCCCTCCTTCCCCCCCTCCCCATCCCTTCACTATTAATATCATTGGTGGCAGTGGCCACAGGGTCCCCCACCTCCTCTCTTCTGATCGGAGCCCCAGCAGTGTAATGCTGGGGCTCTGATCAGTTACCATGGCAGCCAGGACGCTACTGAAACCCTGGCTGCCATGGTTCCTGCTGCTGTGTGCCCATAGCACAGGGCAGCAAGGAGAGGGTGAGGTCCTATTCGACCTGATAGATCTCTATTAGGGTGAATAGGACAAGGGATGTAAAGAGCCCAGGTTCTACCCCTAGGGGGGGAAATAGTAATAAAATAAAAAGTAAAAAAATTTAAAATAGTAAAAAAACACCAAAATATTAAGAATAAATTAACCCTTTTCCAATTTTACATATAAAATATATAAACAATAAATAAAAAAAAACATTTCGCCGTGCCCAAAAAGTCCAAACTATTAAAATAATTTTTTTTAAAAAAGCGTTGGACACTGTAGCAGAAAAAAAAATAAAAAAATTAAAATGCGCAAAATATCGGTATAAAATATCGGCTATCGGCCTGAAAGTTCACAGAATATCGGTATCGGCTCTAAAAAATCAATATCGGTCGACCCCTAGTTTAGATCAGTGGCGGATTAACATAGGGGCGTTCGGGTCGACAGCCCCGGGCCCGGCATCACTGGGGGGCCCAATGCCGACCCGAGCGCTCACATACTGCGGCGGGGCACAGGAGCGCATAGTTCCCTGCCCGGCCGCCGATCAACACCATAGGCTTCAGTCCTAGTAGGCCTGAGGCCTATGTGGTAGTATATTCCCGGTGCAGGCGTGCGTGATGATATCATCACGTGCCTGCGCCGGGACGCAGGACAATGAAGATTGCGCGCCTGCGGCCTGCCTCACCATCCCGAACCCAGGTAAGTATTAGCTTTTAGTTGTTGTTGTTTTTTCTGTGTGTGCCTTTGGGGGCCAGAGGAGGACATGGGGGCAGTGTGGGGCGCAGTATAGGTGCAGATTATTACATGAGGGCAAATAATTTAATTGGGAGCAGATTATTACATGGGGCAAATTACTTCATAGGGGTGCAGTGTGGGGGCAAATTACTTCATGGGGGCAGTGTGGGGGCAAATTACTTTATGGGGGCAGTGTGGAGGCAAATATTTTCATGGGAGGGCAGTGTGGAGGCGAATTACTTTATGGGAGCAGTGTGGGGGAAATTATTATATGGGGCAGTGTAGGGGAAATTATTATATGGGGCAGTGTGGGAAATTATTATATGGGGCAGTGTAGGGAAATTATTATATGGGGGCTGTGTGGAAATAACTATATGGGGCAGTGTGAGGAAAATTATTGTATATGGTGCAGTGTAGGGAAATTATTATGTGGGGGCAGTGTAGGGAAATTATTATATGGGGGCAGTGTGGGAAATTATTATATGAGGGGCAGTGTGTGGGAAATTATTATGTGGGAGCAGTGTGGGGAAATTAGGGGCATTGCTATTAGGGGACATTATTTTTGGGGACACTATACAGGCATTATTACCTGGAGCACAATATAGAGTGTTGTTGTTATTACTGGGGGCACTCTAGGGGACATTATAACTCCTGTAGACACTATAGGGACCTTTGGGATAATTTATAAAGCTGGTGTAAAGTAGACCTGGCTTAGTAGCCCACAGCAACAGATTCCACCTTTCATTTTTCACAGCTCCTCTGGAAAATGAAAGGTGGAATCTGATTGGTTGCTATCGGCAACTAAGCCAGTTCTACTTTACACCAGTTTGATAAATGACCCCAATTATGAGAAATCTAATGTGTCTGTGTAACAAACTCTGTAGAGACGAGATGTGGCGGAAAGAATTTGTCATGCCGTACTAAGTCAAACGGAGGAGAAGAGGAAAGAGAAGTTCTACATGACAGGAGAAGTCCCTGGATGTAAGAGGTATGTGGTGCTGTATTCTCACTGCTGTGACCTGCGTCTCATCTTCTCCTCTAAGTTTTTTTTATTGTAATCATATGTATTTTAAATTTGGCAACTAAAATTTCAATTTGTCACCTGCAGTCCTATGTAACAGCCCAGATAATAGTCATAACTTTCTTTGTGCAGATAATGTAGTAGATGTTCCATGCAGTCCTATGTAACACCCCACATAACACAATAATTCACTGTGTTATGTGGGGTGTTACATAGGACTGCAGGTAACATCTATGACATCTGTACTCAGAGAGTTATGAGATGGTGGGGGTATGATTCCTGGCACCCCCGCCAATCCGTTGTTTGAGGAGACCGCGATGTTCCAGTGAGCGCCGCAGCCTCTTTGCTACTTAACAAGCACAGCGATGTCCATTTGATAGCAGTGTGCTTGGTATTTCAGATCATCCCCAATCACTCAGATGGGACTGAGCTACACCTAGACCATGTGAACGAGTGATGTCATATGGCCTAGAAAGAGACTGTGACGCTCACGAAGCACCGCAGCCTCTTCATACAGAAAAAAATAAACTAAAATGGATGGAGAGGGCCCAAGTTGGGTGAGACAGCCCGGGCCTATCATGCACTTAATCACGCCCCTGGTTTAGAATGGTCAATTAATTTACTGCACCCTTCCCCAGCCAATAAATACTATGGAAAGCTGATGCTTTGAGTGTAACTTTTCAGTATCAGATTTTGGCAAAAATCAATCACTGAGGCTCTCGGGAAGGTGTACTGTACTCCCCTGATCATTAAATTCTTAAGATCCAGGTGACTGGCCAGATTTTCTCTCCAGTCCGATTGTGAGTAAGAAAAGCAGCATCTTCCTCGGTTACACAAGGCCGGATCTATAGAAGCTCTCAGACTGAACCCCAGCCCCACAGGACAGAGCGGCAGCTACACGCACTTTCACTGCCGTCAATGGGCTCTTGTGTGGGGAAACGTGAATGCAAAACCGACACCAGCAAATTCCAGAGAGGTATTATTATCTGGCAGGCAGTGAATAGAACTGAAATCCATAGGTGGGCGCTGAGAGTAGCCTTCCCATGGATCTAACACGGCAGTAAGTGAACTCATTCATCCTAACAGACGCTGAGTTACAGGACCCAGGTGAGCTCTGTACTAGAGTAAAAATAAATTCCTAAAAATGTAATAGCAAATGGTTAAAGATAAAAATAAAAAATAAAATGTACAAAATAAAA